>NJDC01058317.1:50972-90349 GCA_002245475.1 Calephelis virginiensis
ACAAGGTATTTCTTTTTGCAAATGCAATCAAATATACAAATAGTTGTTGTGTCTAAATATACTATATATAGTATCCTATTACTTTCCGCACTTGTAGGACTTGACCAAGTTATATAACTTAGTATCTTCCACTCGTGAATCGCCGTTATGTCTAGTAATTATAGAAAATCTTTATAAATTGTAATCTATATTTTATTCTGATGTATTAATAAAACTGCTGTTAAGTTTTACCAAAATTTGTTTACTATTTCTTGCGTGAAAGAGTTGCAAATATCCATCCATTCGTCTTCATTAAGAGTCGGTGAAATTTTAAAAACCGCGAGGTTAGCAACATTAAAAAACATCAGAGAAGAGATACGGGCGAAAAGATACTATTAAATGAAGATAAGTTGACTAAACTAATATAGTCTGTACGTGAAAACGTCTACCTAAAATCAATAAATCCAATCAGCAGTTCCATTATCCGGCAACCCTTGCGAGAGTACACCACTTCAGGATTGAGCAGTAATCGTAAAACAGTATGAGGTCGTTTTACCTAATTATTATTACATATCCGAGGATCTAATCCATTACTTCAATCAGTTCCACTTGATTTTGATTGAACATAATGTTTGATGTCAGACAATATACTAAAACTAAGAATTAGTAGTATAAAATCTTTGGTGTCTTAGTATTTATTCTTATTCTACATACTATGCGTGTCTTAAATATTAATGACTGTATACTTTTGAATGTAATAAAATACCAATTTTGTGATAACAGTAAAATCCACATTTCATCCACACAAGTTTGTTACCTTGGGCTGTAAACTCACTGAGCAGTATGTGATGCATATAAATAATTGAAAAAATAAAATAAACAAATCCCTGAAAAATATATCTAAATTGCATTAAGCCCCAAAGTATGCAAATTATATGTTTATGAGTGTCAGTCAAAGATACCATTATGAAGTATACAAATATCATGGAATAAATGATATAAATTTCCAGGAATACAGTATATGTTTTAATTATTGGTACCATTATTAGTTTTTCCTTAACAGCGTATGACAATATCGTTTTTTATGTGAGAGATATATCGCCTCTGTGGTCTAGCGGTTCAGTTGTTGGACTTGACTGCATGAGGTTCCGAGTTTGAACCCCGGGTCGGGCAACAAAAAGAAAATTTGTTTTTTCCAATTTTTTAATAAAAAAAATGTTACTTGGGATAGGATATGTGCCCGGTTGGCGATAGGCTTGCCACCTATTACATTGTGGGACTTAGTATCTTCGGCTAGTCGTGTGTGCCCTGGTTGTACCTCTGCTTACCCCTTCGGGGATATGGGCGTGAAGATACTACTACAATAGATAAAAGAACAATCACACAACTCTGCTGACTATATGAGATAACCATAGTCTATATCACAGGTGCATCACAGTCCGGAGGCTGCACGCAAGTAGGGTTACCATGTGGAAATTTCAAAAATCCTGAGAAATTGTTCCAAATCCATTGAAAAATCCTGAGATTTTGTCGCGACCGTTAAACATAATCATGTTAGAAAAAAATACTCAATGTTTGCTGTTTGCACTGTGCTCCACACACACACACACACAACGCACTAACACTTCACACGGGACGGCGCGGTCAGTTTGGCGCAACTTTCATATAAAAAAATGAAAAAAAATAGTTTGCTATGTTTTTTATTCGCCCAAATTATACGACACTAGTTGCCTTATATCTGAATGCCTTTAGACTTACTTTCAAAATTATACGGGTTTTTTTTTTTTCAAGTAAACTTCACACAAAATTCGGGTTTGCTATGTATCTATGGAAGTCCTGCCTCTTATTACGTAGTATTTATATACTCTTTCGGCGCAGTGCGCTCATCTTATTCACCCCTCTCACTCCCACGCACGCACGCAACCGCACCTTTCCTCTCCTACCCCATACCCTGTAATAAAACTATTTTATTTAATAACTCTAAAGTCCTGAGATTTGCCCAAATATTCGAAATCAGGCCGGATTCCGAAGAAACACCTCAAAATCCTGTGATCTCAGGAAAAATCCTGAAACATGGTAACCCTACATGCAAGGCTACCCAACCTTTCTGGAACGTGACAAAGACACGTTTTTTTTCGTACATACATTTCGTACAAGTTTTATAAGTTTTGCTTAAAGATATCGGTCAAACTAACAAACTTCAAGGAATTTAGATAAATCACTAAATGAAACAACTGCTTATCTTTTATAGTATCTTAATGTTCCGAGGTAGTCCCCTACAAACTGATATATGGTATTAGAGGTCACTCGATAGATCAGAAGTGTAGAGGTCAGAGTTGATATCTGTGTAGTTCGAGAGTTACTTGACAAGTATCGATTTATCATCTAATTGAAAAAAAAAAATTAGCAAAGTAACCAATAAGACTTTGTTGTTTTTGTAAAATAAAAGTTAGGTATCTTCACGTCCATATCCCCGAACAGGTAGGCGAAAGCACAACCAAGGCGCCCAAAACTATCCGATAGCACCAACTCCCACAAAGTGATAGGTGACAAGCCTATCGCCAACCGGGCGCATATCCAACCCCAGACAACTTTTTCTTAATAAAAAAAAGTAGAAAAAGTATCTTCACGCCCATATCCCCGAAGAGGTAGGTAGAGGTACAACCAAGGCACCCACGACTAGCCGAAGACACTAAGCCCCACAATATGATAGGTGGCAAGCCTATCGCCAACCGGGCATATTTCCAATTCCGACTAACATTTTTTTATTAGAAAATTAGAAAATCCATTTTTCTTTGTGTTGGTCGACCCGGGGTTCGAACCCGGGACCTCATGCAGTCAAGTCCAACACCCGGACCGCTAGACCACAGAGGCGATTCTTTATTAAATACACCTTTTTATTAAGACATTAAAAAAACACATTTTCTTTGTTGCCCGATCCGGGGAACCGAACCCGGGACCTCACGAAGTCAAAGCCAACACCTGGACCGCTAGACCACAAACATATAAATGATAATATAAGACTTGCACCGTGCATAAACTAAGTATGTATAAAGAAAACAACACATACTAATAGCTGTTATTTAATTATTTGTGTTATTTAAGAGAATTTACACTATTTTTAAATAAAATATACATAGAATAACACTTTATCATTTGCTACAAACAGCAGTATGATGATCCTTGATCTTTGTGTACTTGTTAGAGATTTAATAAAACAGTTTGTGCTGAATAAATTCCAGCTTTCTGTAGTTACAGAAACGTCTAAAAAAGTGTTTGTATTTATATACGTTTTAAACGGTTGTAAAAACGCCTTTCAACAAAGGTAATCTTGAAGAAAAATATGTATTTAATCTTCTGATTATTATTATTGAAATCGGATTAAATCTACTTTTCAGACGATTGCAAACCAATAGTGCTTTCAATCACCAGTATTTGTTATTAATCAGAAAAAGAGTTTTTCTTTTTTTTCTTTTTTTTCTTTTTTCAAATAAATTTTAAAACACCCCTAGCCTCATCATTACACTTTTTCATCATTTTGAATTTCGTACAGTATACAGTTCACGCTAAACTAGGTAACATATCGTTGCACAGAATCAATTTCAAGTATCGTGGCAATAGTCTAAGAGCCGGTGGGAGATCGACATTCACCGATCTGATAACCAGATGAGACATATTTTTTTATCAAATATAATGTATAAATTAATATGTCTATAATTACATGCCTATCTGAAAATGCTCATGGCTATTTTTAATTAAATTATGTATGATTTTTTGCAGGCACGTTTATATGACTGATTTTTTAATAAAATAATCTAAAATTTGATATAACTTTTGATAAGTTAGCAGAACGATGGAGTCACCTATATTGACTTACCTGTGTTTGCCAGGTAGCTACACACAAAAATGAGTAGGCAAGCCTACTGAGGCATATCCTGTGTGTTAAAAACTAACAGTGAAATAAAATTCATTTGGATATCGTAAGAATGAAAGTGATGAAAAAAAATCGATTAAAGTTAATTTAATTAAAAATAGCCATGAGCACTTTCAGATAGGCTAGTAAATATAGACATATTTATTTATAAATTATATTCGATAAAAAATATGTCTCATCTGGTTATCAGATCAGTGAAGGTCGATCTCCCATGGTCTTCTCTACTACAATATCTGCGGTGTAGTCAGGAAGCACATCACGCTCGCTCATATAGAACCCCATGTAATACAAAACAGATTTTACCTTTCATGTTCCTGTCATCGGTTTGGTTCGGTTGTTACAAAACTTTGGAGCCCTTTTTACGTAAATTGCGCGGACGCAGGAGTATAACCTTTGCACACTTATAGTTTATGTGTAGGAGAAGTGCAAAACGCTAAAATTTTTAATAACAATGCTTAAAAAGTACATTAAATCAATAAATAAAACATTACCCACACTACCATGCGTTTGCCACACACTAACAAATATGTTGATGATAACGATAAAATATCACAGATGGCGCACCATACAGTTTGGAAACTAAGTAATTGGTCTCGAGAAATGAAGATGGCGTTCTTATCAACAAGATAAGAAGATTATTCGGTCACAAAATGGCTTAATGTCACAAATTCATAGGCTCAACAATAAAGACTGCACTTTACCAAGTAAATTATTTTGGAGATATGACCAAAATCATTTACTTGGTAGAGGGCGGTGAAGCAGCGGTCATTTTGATTGGTACCAGCAGTTCTGGAGGTTGAGTATCGAATAGTCTTGCATAAGGTTGGGCAACAGAAAAGTAATTAAAAATGGATATTTTCAATTTTCTATTAAAAATAACATTGCCCAGGATTGGATATGTATGTGTTGCTGTGTCATTGTTTCTTAATAGCCACGATACAAACATATTATATGTTTCTTTTAAGGTTAGATTAACTCGTGTTTCTAAATAAATGAATGATCACTGCTGTGGTCTAGCGGTCCAGGTTTTGGACTTGACTTCATGAGGTCCCCGGGTTTGATTCCCAGGTCGGGCAATTGTCAAATCAATTGGAAGTGTACCCGTTGGCTATAGGCTTACCACCTATCACATTGTGGGACTTCGTGTCTTCGGCTAGTCATGGGTGCCTTGGCCATGCCCCTGCCTACCTCTTCGGGGATATGGGCGTGAAGATACTTTACTTCAAAGTACAAACACGAAGTAATTTGTAGCATCTTCACGCCCATATCCCCGAAGATTTAGGCAGAGGCACAACCAGGGCACCCACGACTAGCCGAAGACACTAAGTCCCACAATGTGATAGGTGGCAAGCCTATCGCCAACCGGGCACATCTCTAATTCCGAGTAACTTTTTTTTTATCAGAAAATTGGAAAAACCCAATTTTCGTTTTTGTAGCCCGACCTGTACTAGACCACAGAGGCGATTACATGAAGTAGTTTGTGATTTTTTAATTTGGAAGAATAGTAGATAAACAGCGTTACCGTAATTTATTTGTCGACAATGGTGATTACAATGGGCCAAAAAAACCAAGCTTTCCATTCATCTGTTTCATGTTACTTGGGTACTATGGTAGGGTTGAAAAAACAGTTATTATGTGAATGAATGGATGTAGGTATCCTGGGGAGACCTAGGTTGACATTTCACGACCAAATCTGTCACAACTGAATCATGATGATCACTATAAGCACCGCGACATTTTGGCAATCGATGCTCTCTGCCTACCCCTACCTAAGGGACTTGGACTGAAGATATACATGGATTTTGGATTTATAATGTGACGATATAGTACCTACGTCGAAGAAAAAATTGATCTGATTTTTAAGAACTTCAGTTTTTAGACGGTCTACCTGTACAGTTCCACTTGAAAATCAAAAGAGCGTTTGTTAATGCCGAGTGGTATTCTACCATTTGTTTACCCAGGTTGTTAGAAAAAAATCACGGAAGACGACCCAAAAGCCGCATTCTCTTACACCATGATAACGCTTCTTCACACACGACCAACAAAACAAAGTCATTTTTAGCTTCCGAAAAAGGACATGACGAGATGTCCTTTTCATCCTGCTCATAGCCCCGACCTAGCACCCTGTGATTTCTGTGTCTTCCCCGAAATCAAAAATTTGATGAGAGGTTTTACTTTTACCAACACCAAAGAGGCAGTGATAGCGTTCAATCAGCACGTAGAAAAGGTGCCTTCAGATTTGTGGTCCTCCTGTTTTAAAAAATGATTCGATCGCATGAAAAATTTTTTAAAATGTAATGGGTATTATTTTAAAAAGCAACAAACAATATTTTGTTCATAACATGTTGTTTTTTGAAGTTACGCTAAACTTATAGTGTGATCTACGTATTACAGCTATTCGTAGGCAACGGAGATCACTTTCTACTGGTGATTTGTCTGACTGTTTGCCACCTTCCTATTTCATAAAAATAATATTTTTAATAATAACAATCTCTCTAACATTGATCCAGTCGTGTTTTTATTATAAAGACTATTTTGGTTTCAAAAGTGTGCCAGTAACAGAATCAATCATTTCCCTGGAATGTGATATTTTGGATAAGTAACGAAATAACAACCCTGTCATAAACTAGTTACATGTTAAATAAAAGTGAGACTAAAACCAAATAGATGTGCATTTGAGACGATAATACCAAAGTCAGATAAAACGGTAAAGGTCGTATAAAAACCTATCGACGTTTTTTCATAGCCACTCAACAATCTACATTTTAAAACATAGTAACCGTGATATATATATATATATATATTTTATACTCAAGGCTAGCTGTAAGACATCCCTTGTCAAAGACGTGTTCGCCTTTTATACTTTACAATAGTGAATTAATGAATACATTTTATTGTGCGCTAAAAATAAGTTTTAGATACCAACAGACTTGAAATATTACATTTTACTTAATGTACACAAAGGCGGTCTTATCTTATAAATAATCACTGCCAAACCACCTTTAGGTGTAGAAAATAGCGTATGTAAAATAAGTTAGACTTGTTAAACAATAATAAAAAATAAATCAGTAAGTATACATAAACACAGAAAAAGTTGGGTGAGGTATAACATTTATAACTCGAGAGCTATTAAATCGATTTTAAAAGCATCTGCTTATTTGATTTTGGCTTAGCCCTGATTATCAGAATAGCTCTTAAATATTTGAAAAGTTAAGATTAAAAAAATCATCATCAATTAATCAAATCTAATAGCGTGAGGTCCACGGTATGAAGTTGGCTGGGACGGCTAGTATTTCCATGTATAAGCAATGTAAATATACATTATATTTAGGAACCTAAATGCAGGGTATTTATATGAATAGAATTTGAGTATTGGTAATGAATGTGGAGGAAACTAACCAGGTCTACAAGAATCATAACATTTGGAACTCGATCCTCTCCGATTAAACCGCAAGAGACTTAGCGTGAAGATTTGTAAAGTATCTTCACATATCTTCACGCTAAGTCTGATATAATTTGAGTATTTGTAATGAATGTGGAGGAAACTAACCAGGTCTACAAGAATCGTAACATTTGGAACTCGATCCTCTCCGATTAAACCGCAAGAGACTTAGCGTGAAGATATGTATGTATGTATATTTGAATTAGGTGACTTAATTTAAATTGAAGTGAAATAGTTAATTATGTAATAACAACTCAATAACAGATCTGTAAAATACATTCGGATTTCGCAACTTGACGAATATAGCCGAAGCGCATAATTTAAATTGTAGTACTACTATATGTATGTATTATCTGAAATTGGTAAATACATATTCTTTGGTTTCAGACATACAAATAATCAACCTATAACAATATTCCAATAACAGTGTTTTAAATAAATATGAGCTCTCAGACTATATCAGCTATTCTCTATATAATGCGATATAGAGTCTACCGCGACGGTGGTTTACCGCAGGTCTTTTATTTTCCTCCTCATTGTGTTTTTATAACGGACCGTCGCTCGGGGCCCGGGGATCTTTCTGGAAAATCAACATCCTGTGACTGAGTGGATTTGACAAAATTTTATGGAAACCATTTTAAAGACAATTGGGCTTTTCCTATATCGTTATCAAATAGTTTCGTTCTATCCTACAAATGCGAATATAAATACGAAAGTTTGTATTTTCTTGTTAATACTCCTTCATGCAAAAACTGGTTAACCGATTTTCATGAAATTTTACACACACATAAAGCGCACTTGGATTAAAACATAGGATAGTGTTTATCCCGAAAAAACGTTCCTGTGGGACCATTAACCACGCGGGCAACGCTGCGGGCAACAGCTAGTATTTTATATTATTCAAATTTGCTACTGGTAGAGTACTGTGCATTTACTTGCCCGGCTCCCTACTATCGCCTTCCCTATTTCTGCTGTTATAGTGACTCTCTCATTGTCCGGTTTGTAAGGTAGAGTAGCCGGTAGGCTAGTGTAATTATTTTAAAATCTCGGCCACAGGTCGCTGACGAACTCTTAACATAATAATTATTGTCCCTATAGGCCACGGTCACGGCAATCAGAAGAACCTTGTGGTTATTCGCTGATATCTAAAATAAAAACAACATTGTCATACCCTGGGCCCTAAATTTACTCAATAAAATAATTAAATTAGTTATTGCGACAATAACTAAAAATTTCTTTACTAATGTAGACGGGACGCAGTTTGTCTGATATACATCGAGATCTGTGTTCCTGGATGTCATTATTATGTACTTCTACATATTGGTATGTTTGACGAGCACCCATTAGCTTATAATTTGTTTACTCAGGGGTTACATGCAATTTATATATTTTTTCCAAGGATTGGTTTATTTTATCTAAAAAAAAAGTATCTTCACGCCCATATCCCCGAAGTGGTAGGCAGAGGTACAACCAAGGCACCCACGACTAGCCGAAGACACTAAGTCCCACAATGTGATAGGTGGCAAGCCTATCGCCAACCGGGCACATTTCCAATATCAACTAACATTTTTTTTTAAATTAGAAAATTGGAAAAATCCAATTTACTTTCTGTTGGCCGACCCAGGATTCGAACCCAGGACCTTATGCAGTCAAGTCCAACACCCGGACCGCTAGACCACAGAGGCGATAACTTAAATAATTGGACCTCTGTGGTCTAGCGGTCCGGGTGTTGGACTTGACTGCATGAGGTACTTTATTACTTGAAAAGGGTGTAAAATACAGTTTAAATATAAGTATAGATATAGACAGAGTCAGAGGAAGCCACAACTCACGTTATAACTTCATATTAAATTCTTTCAAGGTTTGTACGTGCCAGATCTTAGTATCTGGACCAAGTACCTTTTTAATAAACCGCTCGGTCTCGCATAAAAAGATGTTCGTAATATATTTAATATGTTTTATAGAATATGAAAAGTAAACGGGTAAACACTTTCTTTATGGTAACAGACATTTTACTTGGTTATTATCATAATGAAATCTGAGTTTCTTTCGACGGATTTTCTCAGTGAGAAGTTTCCATCCATTGATATCCATCCATCATCCAGTGATAGGTTTTAGAATGATAGTAGCTTTTACACGCGGATTCGCTTTTAAGCTATTAAAAAGTATCTTGTGTTGCGTGTAAAACCTCCAAGAATAAGTGCATAAAAAAGTTTAATGATGACTGGATAAGTATTTTTCGTAAAAGTGTAACAAAGAAACTTACATTCGATTTTATGATAACAGAAGGATTTCTTTCTATATCTTATAAACTCCTATAAATTTCTCATATCACAATTTTAGTTACCGTATTTCTCCGAAACGGTTTTACCGATTTCCACTAAATTTTATATGCATATCCAGTGGGATTGAGAATTGTCTACTATCTACTTTTCATACCCCTAAGTGATAAGGGTGACTCACCTCAATTTTTGAAGTGAAAATTACTTCAGCCGCATTGCGCACTTTTTTTGGAATGGGTAAAAACTTCTAAACTCGCGTCAGGACACGTGAACTGATCGAAAATTTGTAAGACGGCGCAGGGGGCTTGCGCGAATGTTCGTGTTGTCATGTTTGTGTACGATAGCGCAATAAATGAATATTGTATTCTACCACATAAATGACATTACTTTCATACTGATAATTAAAGCAATTCGTGGAACATTATTCCCTAATCATTCCAAAATATCAAAAATGAACAACTTTTTTCATTTCTGCCGGCACTCCCGGAGTACAACACGTCGTTTTTTACTAAAATAAAGTTTAAAAAATTGCAGAACAACCGATTTATTGGTTATAATTCAATTTTTTTTAAATTTTATATTAATAATCCACGAGTATTGTGTTCGAGAGTACCTAAAATGACATATCTAATTCCAATAGCCAAATCGGAATTCGGCTATGTCATTTTAGATACTCTTGAACATAGTAGCAGATTTAGCAGATTATTAACAAAAAAAAAATCTGTAAAAAATCAACAACTCCGATAGTACGATTTATTGTTTATAATTAATGCAATATTCACAATATTCAGTACTGTGCTCCAAAGTACCTAAAATGACATATCCAATTCCAATTTCCAATTTGCACCAAAACGAGATTTAAGAGTTCTACTATTCCAGCTATTGAAACTTAAAATGTAGTTCAAAAGAACTTTGTTGAGGAAAAGTTATAGTACCATCATTACACGCTAAGTTGACTATAATGAAGCAGTTTGTGAAGACTTTGAATAAACAGGGGCAACTCTTAAATATTTACGGACTGCTTCTCAAATTGCTAGAAGAAAAAATGGAGTGTATCTGTATTTTGTACATGAATACATTTACTTCACGGGTAATATATCTATATTCTACGACACAAATCCGCTTTCCGCTGTCTGTCCCTATGTATGATTAGAACTTTAAGAGACTACGCGATGGGTGTGAAGGGTTTTTTTGATAAATAGAGTGATTTAAAAGGGAAATGTAAATTACGAGTCCCGTAGTTGTCCGTGAAGAACTCGTACATTACTTAGACGATTTTAATCAAACTTGCACGTCGTGCGCAATGTGAACCAGTTTGAAAGATAGGTTTGACTTCATGAGGTCCCCGGTTTAAATCCGGGTGACAAAAAGAAAATGCAGTATTTAAAATTTTCTAATAAAAACAATTGTTGCTTGGGATTGGATTTGTGCTCGGTTGGCTTGCCACCTATCACATTGTGGGACTTAGTGTCTTCGGTTAGTCGTAGGTGCCCTGGTTGTGCCGCTGCCTATCTCTTCGGGGATATGGGCGTGAAGATACTTACATACTTTGAGAAGTTTTTCTGCTGCTGAGAAGTTGGGACGGGCTGCTGGTTTTTTGTTTTTGTCATATTCTTCATCTCGTCACTCATATCACTCATCGGAATAACTCGTTGTACCTACAAATATTCAGTGTTTTATTAGTAAATATAGATAAATACTACAACGTTTAATTTTTTATTAATACGAATACGAAGACGTAGCGACGCTCATATAAAATCTATGATATCCACGATCACGATTCAGAAAATCGTGCTTGTTCACGTATGAAAGTTAGATACTGAAATAAATTGGTAACGTGAACGTATTACAGACAGACTTTCGTATTTGTTTCTTACTCCGCACAACATTTTTGTGGAATCAGTTATTAAGGGCGGTATTTCCAAACGAATATTACTTTGGAACCTTCAAGAAAAGAGAGTACTCATTTCTTAGAGCTCGGCAAAGGAAATGTGATACTCCTGGTGTTGCGGATGTCTGTGGGTGGCGGTGATTACTTTCCATCAGGTAACCCACCCAAAAAATCATAATTTTAGTAAAGTTTAGCTTTTCCTACGAACTTCTTTTCACCCGCTCAGTTTGTACGGGAAAAATTAAAATTTTGCTTTTTCCAGTTTCCTCACAATCGAAGAGGATAAAAAGTATCCCATGTCCTTCTCCTGTTTCAAAGCTACCTCCCCATCAATTTTCAGCCAAATCGGTTCAGTCGTTCTTGAGTTATAAATAGTGTAACTAACACCACTTTCTTTTACATAGGTAGGTATATAGATAAATTCAAACACGTAAAACAATTAATCACAGATACAACACAATTATAAATGTAGGTTTTCCGTGCCACGAGGGTGGCCAGCAATCAATTTGTAAGAGAATGGCCCTTGCGGTTCCTCGTTCTGTGAAATTGTCCCCCTACTACCCCCAATCCCACCGTGCTTACAGCGTAGTTGATTGGTTTGCTGTTCAGTGGGAAATCACATTCCAAACACTTTTAAACTTAAATCCTCTTTAGGTGTACAGCTCACGGCAGATGCTTTGAAGAAACTTCCTTAACACCATTGCTATTTGAAACTTTATGAAGTGACAACAACACTTTTAAAGGATTTCTTTTTTTTTCGTGTTACATAATACAATGTTACATACAAGCTGATGAAACCGACTCCAACATTTCATTGGCATTTCATTAAAAACCTGTCTACAGGTATAGATAGGCCTTCTAAAGTTTTAATGCCAAGTATTTTTAATTAACTAGTGGTCGCCCGTTGGTCGAAATTCGACCATAACACATTTTAATATCTTGTTGATAAGAACGCCATCTTCATTTCCCGAGACCAATTACTTAGTTTCCAAACTGTATGGTGCGCCATCTGTGATCTTTTATCGTTATCATCAACATATTTGTTTGTATCAAATGTATGATAGTGTGAGTAATGTTTTATTTATTGATTTAATGTATTTTTTAATCATTATTATTGAAAAATATTAGCGTCCTGCACTTCTCCTACACATAAATTACAAGTGTGCCAAATTTCATACTACTCCGTTCGCGCAATTTTCGTAAAAAGGGGTCCAAAGTTTCACGTGTTAATATATAGATTATTGAAAGATAGCACTTGTTGATATTTTTCAATACTGATCTAAAATAACCCTGTTTTTTTATCATAGATGGATTATTAGCATTGGCCGTTAATCATTTCTGTTTCGAAAGACAGACTTACCTATTTCTGCCACCATAACGAGTCTGTCATGTTCCGGCCCTTATGGTAGGGTAGCCGGTAACATCTATGGTGTCTATAGGCTACGGTTATCTCTTACCACCAGGCAATCCGTGTGCTTATTCACTATCCCACACAAATTTTATCAACATCCTACTCGTAGTTTTTATATTACACTTAATGCATATGTATATTTTTTACTTAACTTGACGATAACAATGACGAAGTCGTCAAGTAAGTAAAAAATGTTTTTTTTATGATATTGGAAGGAAAACAAGCAGACGGATTTCCAGATGGTAAGAAATTCACGCCGCCTAGAGGCACCAAAGGTGGTAATGGTGCGTTGCCAACCTGAGGCTGGGATGTTAGACCTCCAGCAAAAGTAAGTTTACCGGCTTCCTGACCCTCCAAGCCGGAACACGTCATGACGTAATGGCAGCAGGAATAGGTAAGGCGGTGCTACCGATCCGGGTGAGTCGCTGCGAAACTCTACCACCTAGTCTGATATCACGGTGCTAGTGACGGTAAGCCTATGCTCGCCTTTACGAGCTGCCGTTTGCACTGTTGTATGCCTGCATGTATGCACTATTGAGTATAATTCAAAAATCACTAATCGGATCATATTAAAAATGATATGAAACCACCTTGGAAGCATGACTTATCTTTTTAAAAAATAACCATCAAAATCGGTTGCCTGTTGACTGAGTAATCGCATAACAAATTCAATCACACAGTACAGTCCAATTGAGAAGCTCCTCCATTTTCAGAGTCGGTTAAACAATCTGATTATGCTTATTTCTATTAAAATAAATGTTTTCGCTTTGATCAACGGAGTCAATGCTATAAAATTGGTGTGAAACTTAGATATTGTTACTTGTTGCTAATAGGAATTGCCTATCACTGCCGCCATGCAGATGATGCCAGAATGACTCCCTTGTGGCCAAAATTTTAGACCATGAGTGCGAGTCTACTGTTTACCCTATCCTAGAGCGCCGAATATGACAATAGCGAGAACTGAAACTATGGCAGCCGGGGATGGATTGAAATGAAAATAGTTTATTTCCAGAGTAAGTGGAAGTTTTCCAAACCTAGTCAGTTTGGAAGAAACGGTAGAATAAACTCTCCGGCAATCTGGACTGCTTATCTAGGTACACTTAATTTGAAAGCTATACTACAAACATTATAAACTCAAAGGCTGTTTGTTTTTTAAAGTGACAACGTCTTAAATTAGGTTGTGGCTCGGAGTCACTCTTGAAAAAGTATAACGCGCGCTCACGTCTGTTACGATGAGTCACCGAACGAGAGAGAGGCAAGCCGGACCGGTACAATGTTTTATTAAACAAAATAAATTTCTATAGTTAAAATTTGTGCATTACTTATTTCATTCAATACCTTGTTCCTATTGTGCAATTTAATAACATTCATATCAATAAATATTTTACCGAGAAAAAGACGTTGTCACGTAAAATCTTAGCCCGTAAAACCGACTTTACAGCCAACTATTTTTTTTTTATGTAAAACTGAGCAATGTTATAGCATATTTTTTATACATAGGGATAAGTGGCTATATTATAATACTCCTATATGGGTAGGTTAATCTTTCAGCTATTTAAATCGTTGTCCGCGGAAAACCCAAATTACGTATTTTTTTATAGAAGAGGAGGCAAACGAGCAAGTGGGTCACCTGATGGAAAGTGATCACCTCCACCCACGGACATCCGCAACACCAGAAGTATCACAGATGTGTTGCCGGCCTTTAAGAAATTAGTAAGTTTAAGAAATGAGTCTCTTGAAGGTTCCTAAGTCATAATCGTTTGGGAATACTGCCCTGGGTAACTGATTCCACAAAGGTGTTATGCGGGACAGGAAATGTCTTCGGAATCGCACAGTTGTAGATCGCCACGCATCAAGTTGATGATTATGATGTATAAATGGGGGAAGAACCTAGACTCCCCCTACGTTACTTATTTTCTCAAAAATAAAATAACAGTGTTACTATAAACTACTTGTGTAACACAGCAATTAGGTGCTAAAGGTAAGTAAAAATGGTACTTACATTTCTTAAAGTTGCAATACTCATGTATTTATTGATTATTAACTACAAGTATCTTCAATTATCAAAGATAAGCATAACCAGGGTACCCACGACTAGCCGTAGACACTAAGTCCCTCAATATGACAGATAGTAATCCTATCGCCAACCAGGCACATATCCAACCCTGGGCAACTTTAATTAAAAAGTTGAAAATACACATTTTCTATTGTTTTTGCCCGACCCGGGAATCGAAGTCGGGACCTCGAGAAGTCAAGTTCAACGCCAGACTGCTAGACCACAGAGGCGATACTCTATATATAACCTACTATTTATACCGAGCTCTAGCAATTAGTTTATGTAAATTGGCCGTCAGCTCAAACACACCTGCTGATGCGTACACTCATAGTATATACTAACACTATTATATTCTGTACGTTTTATTTCTGAGAAAATAAGGAACGTCTGGTTGGCCTGGGACACAAGTAGCCGCGGGCAACATCTAGTAAATATGCATGTTTGTCGTTTGGTAGGCGAGGGAGGTAATCAATTTGTGAGTCGATGACTCTCGCGGTCCTACTTCCGTGAAATTGTCTATTTCCCATTTTTTGCCTTGTGTACACCACTGTCAGATATTGTGATGACATTCATTATTGTGATGATGACGTCATTTACATGTTTAGTGTGACCAATTAATATGTTCAGGATACAGCGTCGCTAGTGTGACGTTTAGTGTTTCTAACGGTGAATAAAAATTAGAAAATAGCATTAAAATTACAAAATAATACAAAGATATAGTTGTAGGTTTTTTTAGGTCCTCACACTTCAGAAACGCCTAAGGGAGTGACGTTTTACTGCGATCGGTGGCACTATATGTGAGCTCTAGCCTACAGTTTCAGAATTTTGTAGGTTAAATACGAATGAAGCAACTAAGAAAGTTTGATGTATATTTTCGTAAGATTTTTTAAAAAGAATAAATCGCCTTTGTGGTCTAGCGGTCCAGGTGTTAGACTTGACTGCATAAGGTCCCAGGTTCGATTCCCGAGTTGGACAATAAAAAAAATTTTTGATTTTTCCAATTTTCTAGTCAAAAAACCGTTGCTCGGGATTGGATATGTGCTCGGTTGGCGATAGGTTTGCTATCTATCACATTGTGGGACTTACAAATATGCAAAAATAAAAAAGCTCACTGTCGAATGGAGAACCTGCTCCTTTTTGAGTTGGTTAAATAATTGATTTTGTTCATTCCCATTTAAAAAATATATTTTTAACTGTAATAAATTAATTAATTCTAAAAAAATTTAGAGAAAAAAAAGTAAGTATCTTCACGCCCATATCCTCGAAGAGGTAGGCAGAGGTACAACCAAGGCCAACAACAACAAAAAATTGAGAAACTTAAAGATATCTGTTGCTAATGAGGAAAACTCTATCGTGCCACCATACTGAGACAGTGTTGTTTCGGTCCGGAGCGAAGGGTAGCTGTCAGACTGTTTTTCTCAAACAATTATCATCATAATATCATGGATTCACCACAATATGATTCCACCAGATCACATACAGCTGTAATAATTACAAGACCAATAATTTAAGGAAAGTCCGTTGTTGAAAAATGTCGGTAAAGTACCGAAGATAAAGATCAAGTAACAGAATACTGATGCAATCTGACATTGTATATGAGGAAAATTTAAAAACTATGGAAGCGTTAAGCGCGATTTGACTCAGAACAATAATTTTCAAATGAGCCGATCGCTATTTCTAGTAGTAGGGGAGCCCAGGAGGAAATTTTTGTGAGTTACTAGAGCGCATTAGATTATGAGGAGATACCTTGTACTGTGGTTACATATATCCAATTAATACCAAATCTTTATGTAGAGGCGCACGTATAAGGTGGCTGTTAATTTTTTTTTATTATCTTGATGATAAAGGGAAGAATGAAAATGGGACCATTTCGAAACTATTTGCTGTCTTTTGAAAAAAAGAATTTAAAAAATCGAAACGTGGTACCTACTCAATGAAGTCATTGGAGAAATTTTTGTTTCAAAACTTGAAGTTTTTAGTATTTTGTATAACATGTTTTAGTTACTGTTAAAGCTAGTAATATGTTTTAGTTTTTAGAGTAGTTTAAGTTTTAGCCCTGATGATGCTGTATAAGCGAAACCGGTAGGCTACTAATTACAAAGTAATAAATTATAAGTGATAAGTAAAACAGTACAAGTGTTTCTTTCTTTAAAAATATGAATATTTGGAAGTTTTACCAAGCGCCGACGATGGAAAATATCAAATATAATATGTTTTATCCTACACTTTACTGGCAAAGTTAGGATTTAACTAGACGTTGTAAATAAACGATGTTTGTTTAATTATTATTTATTTTTCTGATTTTGATTTCATAAGTTTGGGACATCCTTAATTTTTAGGTAGAGAAGGAAGTATCTAGTGATTTACCATACGACTGATACTTATGTGTGTTTTTGTAGGTATTCTATTGTTACTAAACATTTTTTTAGTTTTAAAACAGTTGATCTTTAGTACGGTATAACAAAAAGTTTACATTTTATGTTCCATCAATGGCATGAATTTGAAATTGGAAAACTGACAATTTAAACTTATGAAGTAGATTTCCATTTTCTGTTTTATCATTAGTTTGAATTTAAAATTGGACAACTGACGACTTAAATTTATAAAGTAGATTTCCATTTTCAGTTTCATCAATGGTTTGAATTTGAAATTCGAAAACTGACAATTTAAATTTATAAAGTAAATTTCCATTTTCTGGTCCATTAGTAGTTTGAATTTGAAATTGAACAACTGACGACTTAAATTTATAAAGTAGATTTCCATTTTCGGTTTCATCAATGGTTTGAATTTGAAATTGAGCAACTGACGATTTAAATTAATAAAATAGATTTCCATTTTATGTACCATCAATAGCTTGAATTTGAAATTTGAAAACTGACAATTTAAAATTTATGAAGTAGATTTCCATTTTGTGTTCCATCAATAGTTTGAATTTAAAATTGGACAATTAATGACTTAAATTTATAAAGTAGATTTCCATTTTCGGTTTCATCATTGGTTTGAATTTGAAATTGGACAACTGACGACTTAAATTTATATAGTAGATTTCCATTTTCTGTTTCATCAATGGTTTGAATTTGAAATTGGAAAACTGACAATTTAAATTTATAAAGTAGATTTCCATTTTCTGTTACGTTACTAGATTGAATTTGAAATTGAATAACTGACGACTTAAATTTATAAAGTAGATTTCCATTTTCTCTTCTGTCAATGGTTTGAATTTGCAATTGGAAAACTGACGACTTAAATGTACAAAGTAGATTTCCATTTTCTGTTCCATCAATGGTTTGAATTTGAAATTGGAAAACTAATAATTTAAATTTATAAAGTAAATTTCCATTTTCTGTTCCATCAATGGTTTGAATTTGTTAAATATTACGATATTCAGACGTATCTCGTAACAGCGCCTGAACCGATATTGACCAAATTTAGCATGCCGGTAATGTGTACGGTGATAATGGTGCATTGCCAACCTGAGGCTGGGATGTTAGGCCTCAAGCAAAAGTAAGTTTACCGGCTACCCTACCCTCCGAACCAAAACACGTCATGACGTTATGGCGGCAGGAATAGGTAAGGCAATCCAATCCGGACGAGTCGCTGCTAAACTCTACCACCTATATAAAACTACCTTAAAAAAGTATATTGTTTGTACAAAGTAATTTCACGCCCATATCCCTAAAGCAGCAGACCGAGGCACGTGCGACCAGCCGAAGACACTAAGTGCCACAATGTGATAGGTGGCAAGCGTATCACCTAACGGGCGTATTTCCAACCCCGAGCAATGTTATTTTTATAAGAAAATTGAAATTTTTTTCCCTGCCCCGGGGATCGAACCCGGGTCAAGAAATGAAGTCAGACGCCGGACCTCTAGACCACAGAGGCGATTGTTTGCTCTACCTGTAATAAATATGTTGCTATAATAGCCCTGATAATGCTTTAAAATAAACCAGTAGGCTAACATATTATTAAATTTATATAGAACCGTATACAAATTCCACACATATCCACTTTATTGGTTAATGGCACTGTCATGTTCCGGTCCAGGGGGTAAACTAGCTGGCAGACTTAGCACAAAAGGCTTTTATATTCCGGCCACAGGACAGCGACGCACCTATAACATCTGTGGTATCTATATGCCAGGATTGTCTCTTACCATTGAGAGAGCCGAGTGCTTGTTTTATCAAATAAAAACTGGTTTATTAAAGTACTAACATCTCTAATCGCCTCTGTGGTCTATCGCCTCTGTGGTCTAGCGGTCCGGGTGTTGGACTTGACTGCACGAGGTCCGGGTTCGAATCCCAGGTCGGCCAACACAAAGAAAATTGGATTTTTCTAGTTTTCTAATAAAAAAATGTTGGTCGGGATTGGAAATGTGCCCGGTTGGCGATAGGCTTGCCACCTATCACATTGTGGGACTCAGTGTCTTCGGCTAGTCGTGTGTGCCTTGGTTGTACCTCTGCCTACTTCTTCGGGGATATGGGCGTGAAGATACTAACATCTATATAAGTATATAAAAAATAATCTCCATTTCGCAATTTTATCGCATTACACCTGAACGGATAGATGATATAACTAATTATTTTTTGTTGTGTTAGTTATTATCGGTAAAACCGGGAAAATTAGAAGGAAAATAAAAAGTAAAGTATCTAGTCGCACATATCCTCGAATTGGTAGGCAGAGGTACTCATGACTAGCCGAAGACACAGAGACCCACACTGTGATAGTGTGTGATATAAACTTCTAAACTCGCGCCAGGACATGTGACCTGATCGAAAATTTGTAAGGCGGCGCAGGGCGCTTGCGCGAATGTTCGTGTTGTCATGTTTGTGTATGATAGCGCAATAAATGAATATTATATTCTGCCACATAAATGATAATAATTCCATACTGATAATTAAAGCAAAAAATATCAAATATGCACAACGTTAATATTCAAGTTTTCACTTCTGCTGGCACTCTCAGAGTGCAACCCGTCTTTTTTTCATTTAAACTGTTAGTAGTAGAAATGTCTTCAAAATGTCACGCGAAGTCGCGGATTTAGTATAGTACCTATTCAATATGCGAAACATCAGTAAATGAACCAAGTAATCTATTGTGAAAAGAGGGAATCACCGGTGGCCTCGTCACGACACCCTGTAGCTATTGGAAGTACACTGAGTGATATTTATTTGTAAACAAAACTACATTTATCGTCAAGATTATATCTATATCTTCATCACTAGCTGGTTTGGTAAATTTGTCACCGCCAGCCAGAAAAAACACATATCACGTAGACATGTGTTTTTTTTATGTTATTTAAATAGATAATCTGCTATTCAGGGCTGAGATGAATCCAAAACCCAAACATCATTAGAAACAGTTATTAATTTTTGAAATTTATATACGAGTAATATTTGTAGCCCGACGATTGTTTTATTTATCGTCTCCTTAGGTAAGTAAACTAAGCTAACTTATACTCCGATAAACAAAAAGTATTTTAAAATATAATTTTAAGTTATAGTCTTTTATCATATTAACATAGTGCAAGAACTCGAAATAAAACTTTTTCACAATGAATGAAGAAGTTATTATTTACTTTCTGGTATATATACCTATTTAGTACAAATAATGATTAAGAGCAGTTAACTCTGAAATCCTTCTTTGACTCTTTCATTTGGTACCACATTGCAATTTGATTATTCTTTTTTCGAAAGGTTGCTAATGATTCCGAGATACCACATAAATTTAATCCCACGTGCATTATATTTTACTAGGTGGTAGAGTTTCGCAGCGACTCGCCGGATTGGTACCACATCCTTATCTATCCTGCCAACGTAACCTTAGTGGTTGCCGTTGAGGATAAGGGAGTCGGTAAACTTACTTTTGCTCAAGGTCTATCATCCGGGCCTCAGGTTTGCAACGCACCATTACCACCTTTAGTGTCTCTAGGCGGCGTGAATTTCTTACCATCAGGAAATACGTCTGCTTGTTTGCCTTCCAATACCATAAAAATACGTATTACATACTTCATTTAATTTATAATATTTTTTCATAGAAATACCGATTTAATTTAAAATATTTTCAGTTAAAACACTGATGTTAGTATGATGATTAGATGATGATGTAGTATGATATGGAAACACATTGATTGGAAGAAGTGTTTTAGCATAACTCAATGGAAAACTGAAATAATGTATGAGGGAAAAATACATTCATAAGAAATACAAATTTCATACGAAAATGTAATCTTATTTGTTATCATATTAAAACAATAAAACTGTTAAATAAAAGTAACAAAATATTACAACAGAAATATAACAAACATAATTTCGATGTATTTAAATCACTATTTTTTTGTTGAGTACATTATCGTTAGTAACACAGCTGTTAAATATTAATATAAATTACAAGTATGTATTATAAAGTTTATATATTATAATTCAAGTGTTTATGAATATTTGATATTGGTAATAGGATCCTTGTTGGTTTTTGTTGATACATGTTGTGTGAACCGGAACAAATTAAACGAAATGTGGTCTGGTAATGTTCGCAACGTTTTTAGACCTATGCATATCGATGAAGGAGCGGACCTTATATTAGTCGCATTTGACAACTTCGATATCATGATAGTAACGTTAATATCTTTTTTATGTTAAATACATATTGTTCTAAATGTAACAAATGTAAGTTCATAGTGTGATTTTCGGAGTACGATATTAATTTGTAATTAATTTTAGATCTTAAAGTGTCAAAGTTTACAAAAATACATATACATTTGTAAAAAGACAGCGGTAAATCTTCAACATCATCAGGGCTAAAACTTGAACTTTGTATTTGAGTTTTAACCCTTATGATGCTATTATAAGCAAAACCGGTAGACCATTCATAAAACAACTAGCTCTATTTATATAATAATGAATTATAAGTGGTACGTAAAACAGTACAAGTGTTTCTTTTTTAAAAAATATGAATATTTGGCAATTTAATCAAGCGTCGGCGATTTAAAAAATTGAGGTGTGGATTCAAATCCCGGGTCGGACAACAAAAAGAAAATTGGAAAAAGAAAAAAAAGTGTTGCTCGGGATTGGAAATGTGCCCGGTTGGCGATAAGCTTGCCACCTATCACATTGTAGGACTAAGTATCTTCGGCTAGTCGTGGGTGCCCTGGTTGTGCCTCTGCCTACCCCTTCGGGGACATGGGCGTCAAGATAAGTGTTTGTTGTACACCTTTGGTTCTTTCTTAAGGTTAAGAGACAAATATGGCCTATAAAACCAAAAATAGGCCTAGCTTAAAAACGTACTAAGTAGTTACCGATAGTATAGATGTACCAATAGTATAGTATTATAGATGTCTGGTTCACGATAGTACTACCCGGGGAAATAGGAAAACAGTACTCTATCTCCAGTGGTCTTATTCTGGACTATTCAATCTATTTTCGCCTCTTATAACACAGGTAGGCGCATATCCTTTTCTACACACCCATATTAGGGGGTTTTGTTGTGCAATTTATTAGATAAAATATTTTAATATTAACTTATAATAAAATAAGAATATACAGAATATACTTGATATATAATAAATAGAATATATAACTTATATATAATATACAGAATATACTTTAAAATATACAGAAATTTAACCCAAGCACAAGGTAAGTGCTAAAATAAAAAAGCCTTAACTTATTAATGTTCTCGACTGTACAACTATGTATAAGTACTAAATATTGGAATGAAAATGTTTATTTATCTAAAGTACAACGAATCAATATGAAGATCCAGAAGAGTTTGAGTGAGAGCACTGTGAACCCTAACCTGCTGAATATACAGTACGCTGTGCGTGGACCCCTCGTGGAGCGTGCTGCGCAGATAGAGAGGGAGCTCAGGAAGGTAGGTACCCAAGATGACCCCTTAGTGTGAGATCGTGTACTTTGTCATGATTTCTTTGACAAAGTCGGTAAATGATCTGAGAAACGACATCTCGTATCCTTCTCCAAACTCGCACTTTATTCGTGGGAACATTCAAATTCAAATTCAAAATAGCTTTTATTACGTAGATCCATATACAGATTCTTGTAACGCGTCTATATAATTCTAAAAACTTACCACCGGATCGGAACGCGGCCACTCACTGAGAAGATCCGGCGAAAGAAACTCAGCGGGCTTGTCTTTTTTTATAAATCTAATTTACAATAGTTTATTACATTCACAAATAATTTGCAGAGATTGGCATGAGGAGCAATTAATCCCAAGCATTTCTGTCTTCTAAATATTCTGAAATCTTATAATAACCCTGACCATACAACTTTATCTTAATACATTTTTTAAATTTATTAAATGGTAAGTCTTTAATATGCTCGGGAAGTTTATTGTAAAAACGTATACATTGGCCCATGAAAGAATTACTGATTCTGTGGAGACGAGACTTATGCACAACAAGATTGTTTTTATTCCTTGTGTTTACAGCATGTACATCACAATTTTTCTTAAACAAACTTATATTTTTATAGACATATATCAAGTTTTCAAAAATATATTGAGAAGTCACTGTTAGAATTTTTATTTCTTTAAACTTTTCCCTGAGGGAAACACATTGGTCCTGTTTGTCACATTCCGTGTTACTTGGGAGATTTCCTGCCACAACAGTTACGTGGGTTCCGCGTGATTTGCAAATTAAAGGTGTATGAAAGACCTGTTACAATGGATTTAAACAAAGTAAAGACTAATTCAGCGATCCGGTCTAATAAAAACAATGTTGCCCGGGATTGGACACGTGCTCGGTTCGCGATAGGTTCCTATCAAGTTGTGGGACTAGTGTATTCGGCTAGTCGTGGGTGCCCTGGTTGTACCTCTGTCCAACACTTCAGGGATACGGGCGCAAAGATCTTTTTATTTTTTTTCTAGAAAAGTAACTGAAAACTATTTGTACGTAAAGCAGGGGGCAACACTTAGTTTATTATATTAGTTAATTCAATGTATTTATTTTGTAATGGTAATTATTGGCCAGACTGAGTTTTTTTTGTGTATAGAAGTATTTAAAAGTTAATTATAATTTTGAATGTTTCGTTACTAAGGATTAATAGGTTAGCACAATCATTAAGTACATATTAATTACTTGTTGATTGTATTTGATTGACTGCATGTGGTCCCGGGTTCGATTCCCGGGTCTACCAACAAAAAGAAAATTGGATTTTTCCAATTTTCTAATAAAAAAAAATATGTTGGTCGGGATTGGAAATGTGCCCGGTTGGCGATAGGCTTGCCACCTATCACATTGTGGGACTTTAGTGTCTTCGGCTAGTCGTGGGTGCCCTGGTTATGCCTCTGCCTACCTCTTCGGGGATATGGGCGTGAAATTACTTTTTAGTATTTTTATTGTGTAAAATATTTGTGAAACTGATATTTTAATCGTAGATCAATGTACACACAACGCATGATGACATAAGATTACATAACAGTTATCGCCTCTCTATAATATAGTCTAAAGGGCCAAGAGTTTTGATTTATGAGGTCCCATATTTGATCCCCGGGCCGGGCAACAAAAGAAAACGTGTTTAAATACACAATTACATATGGAAAAAAAACACAAATGACGAGAAATCGATTGACATACATAAAAAATTAGGAGTCTAACATATTACCTTTTTCGTTTTTAAATGATGTATAAAAGCAGAATATTTAGCCGCACACATGTTTAGCGGGTCTCAGAAACGGGACTGAAAGTTTCAGCTCTACTTTTCAGTTAAAGTGAAATCTTTCCGATTCTAATTAGTACCTAACGACAAATGTAAATGTAAATTTTCGATTCGGTTTGATTCAATCTACCACCGGATCGGAACGCGGCCGCACACTGAGAAGATCCGGCAAGAAACTCAGCGAGCTTGTCTTTTTTCCTTAGTTTACAATATATTTACAATAATTTATGTAATGATACATTATATATTATAAGAAATTGGCATGAGGAGCAATTAATCCCAAGTAGTCTTATTTGCTAAATATTCAGCATTATTATAAAATTATAATATTATACAATAAATATTTTTGCTTGTTTTTTGAATTTTTTAATAGCTACTGTCGCTACTTAAAAGTTCTCTATCTCGGTCTGTTAAATGCTTGTTAAGTATGTCTCGCTCTTGCAAGAATATGTCATTTATCTTACCGTTAGAGGTTTTATTAGGATATCGAAAAATTGGCCTTAGAAAAGCACAACAGATTGAAACAAGTGTAGACGTACCTTAACAGTTAACACTGCTTCATACCATCTTATCTCAAGGTCGCTTTTAGCCTCCATTATCATGTATCTTTGTAGCAAAACTCTACGTTTTAATAAGGCAATGTTTTTTTGAAACTAGCCGACCCGGCAAAATCCGTATCGCTTGATATTATTAGCTACTAACAGTTTGGGTGTAAAAATTAAAATATTTTTTTTCCATTTTCACTGTTTTTCTCATTATAAGAACTTTCGCCTTACTGTTTCTGTAATGGATGGGGATAATTTTGTGAACTTTACAAGAGTACTTGCATTAAAACTATTCCTCATAATTGAACTCGTTTACACTGAACTTAGTTTATTCGCCCTAGTGGTCTAGTGGTACAGGTGTTGGTATTGACTTCATGAGGTCCCGGGTTCGAATCCCGGGTCGGGCAACAAAAAGAAAATGTTGTATTTTCATTTTTTTAATACAAAAAATGTGTGCTCGGTTGGCGATAGGCTTGCCACCTATCGCATTGTGGGACTTATTGTCTTCGGCTAGTCGTGGGTGCCCTGGTTGTGCCTTTGCTTACCACTTTGGGGAAATGGGCGTGAAGATACTTACTTACTTACTTACTAACTACCTACACGAAAAAAAAGAATTAGCAAAATTGATTTATCCGTTTAGACGTGACGCGATGACTACGCTAAATGGGATTTTTTATATGTATTTGAATTAGATAAACCACATTTTCTTCAGTACTTAAATTTAATATTAACAAATAGTTTAAGCTCACTAATACTTCAAAAACTAACTTTTATTTCAATAGCGATGTCATTGTAGTACACAGAAATTGAGTATCCTTACTCCGAGGATGCTATTCCAGACATTTCAAATACAGATTCAGACTTGGTGACAATGGGATCATATTATAGAAACTACATTCTTCCAAATAAAAAAATCGGTTCTGAAATCACGAAGCAATCGATTAACATTTTAAAAAAATCTATAAGTGTCGAACATATAACCTCAACCTTTTTCGAAGTAGAGTAATCCATCTCAGCATCAATTTTTCAATAACCAGATAAAACGTCGAACTGCTAGTTAAATTGCGGACTTATTCTTGCAAGAGCGAGACAAGCTTATATGCATGTCTACAGATTGCAGACAGAGAAAGAGAATTTTTTGAAAAATTGGCCCTAAGAAAATCAAAAAAAAAGAAAGTGTAGACGCACCTTAACATCTCTGCATGGCGCCTCAGCTCAAGGTCGCTTTAGGCTCTATTTATCTGTATCCTTGTAGCGTAGCGCTACGATTTATTAAGGCAACGTTGCTTTTATTAGGAAATTGTTACACACATTTTGTTTAATACTAAAATGTATAACACGGTGTGAAACAATTGGGTATCTTGTACTCTGTACACAAAGAAAATAATAACTGTCTATTTGCCCGCGACTTCGTCAGCGTAAAACATTTACGATTTTCATGTAAACTTTCATCCCCTGTCATAGCCTTTAAGAGGGTTGCTCTTTGCAAAAAAATAGGCTATGTTTGAACTCGGGTACTATGTGAGTATCAAATTTTATCAAAATTGGTAATGCGTTTCAAGCGTAAAAGCGTAACGGACAGACTGACATAAATTTATATATTATATTATACGCGCTGAACGCAAAACTCGAGAGCGGCTCAAACAGTTTGCCTGTTTTTTATATTTTTGTAAAGCATAAAATATTTTTAACATCTATCCCATGACCTGCAAGCAGTGAAAGTTAAAACTCAGCTGCTGGTAAACCTGGGTTATGATGATGTGGAGAATCTTTTGGCTTCTGGGAATCAGTAATTTTTGATATAAATTTTACAAACTATAAGTTTTTGAAGCTTTTATTATATACGTATTGTTATTTTAGCACTTGCCCTGTGCTTGGTATAAATTTCTATAAATTTTAAAGAAAGAAAAAATTTCGGCCCAGACAGGATTTGAACCTGTAACCTTTCGTCTCAAGCCGACGAATGCTCTAACCAATTGAGCTACTGAGGATTCAAGTCCCGTGGCGAAATTTTTGATTCCTTTCTAACCCGTTAACGCGGGTAGTTATGTCCTATAGATACACAATTTTGAATACCCACCAAATGAGTTCATCATTACAGATGAAATTCACATTTTAGAATGGCCATAACTTTCGTTTCTCGCAACGTATTTTTATTTTAGCACTTGCCCTGTGCTTGGGATAAATTTCTATAAGGTTACAGGTTCAAATCCTGTCTGGGGCGAAATTTTTTCTTTCTTTAAAATTTATAGAAATTTTATTATATATTTACTCACAAACACATTGGCACGTGCACACATATACACATATTTATACACAACATACATGAGCACACATAGATACATCACACACTCAAACACACATACTTATAATAAATATTATACACAACTAAACTTTTTTTATAAAATCTTTAGTTTAAACTAAATATTTTGCAACAGTATTTTTATGTTATTTTGTTATGTTAACTGTATTTTTCACGAAATAGAGTTGATTATGTAGTTGTTTATACGGAGGTGGGAGTAGCTGCGTCACGGTCCTTCGACTATTGCAGTTGTTACCGAACAGTTACTGTATGGTGCCATGTAAAATAGTTAAATCAATATATTTGTATTATATTGTTAAATATAAGGTTCTTAAGGAAAAACTGTAGGTGAAAAAATAACATTTAATGCAATGTTTCCATATAAACTGTTGTATAAACTGTGTTGTAACTAGGTTAATGTTAAGCGGTACGTTTGTTAAAATGTTAAGTAACTGATTTAAAATAAAATAAAATGTTAATCCGGGACCCGGGTCCTTGGTGTAAAGCAAACTGTCTGTCTAGTCTGTGCTTCAGTCTAGCAAAAAGACCACTGCTGGTAGATTACTCGCAACTGGCCTCGGTAGGGATTCAACGCCTAACCTATTCCTACCATCATAATGACAGTGGCAATTTGGGCTAAGAGGGGACAATGAACTTACCATCCTGGTCACAGTACAGTGACGAACCCATATCATCTATGTTATAGGCATGGGTTGTCTCTTAACACCAGGAGATCCGTTTTCTTTGCTGACTTAACATAAAAACTTCTTCTTCTAATAGTCTAATAGTTATACCAAAGACAATACATTTACTAATCTCTGGTTATATCTACAATTCACCCTTAGCTTTTGTTACAGACGTACTTCACACACTTTTAATTATATAAAAACAATTGGAATAGAATATTTTGCACCTTGGACTTTCGTCGTTAGATGATGAAAGCTCAAAGCATTTGAACAAACGAAAAATCAAATCTCCATTTTTTATCGATTATAATATTTGTATTTATGTCCCAAAGCTAGACGGTTCTGTGAAATATCTAATGAGTTTATTATTGTACAACTTTTTTTCATGGCCAAATCTTTTCTTCTATATAATAGCGAAGCTATATCAGTCGCTTTAAGTGGGTTGTAAACTCGCCCTCGTTTCAGATATCGTCAACATTTCGCGGATCGTTTGGTGCGAGCTCAGACGTCCGCCATACTTCGGAGGAAAAGCGATGCGGCATAACTTCAAGAGTAGTTTTTACTTTAATATTTAATAGCAGTGGCGCCATTACTTTTGTAAAATATTTCGGGATTTTATTTATAACTATTTTTATTATTTGTCGCTGATGAATGATAACAAGCGGCTCTCCTAATGCCGCAACCATCGCCATGGGACTTGAATCCTCAGTAGCAATAGTTAGAACATTCATCGGCTTGAGACGAAAGGTATAGGTTCAAATCCTGTCAGGGGCGAAATTTTTTCTTTCTTTAAAATTTATAGAAGTTTAACCCAAGCCCAGGGCAAGTGCTAAAATAAAAATACCATTCCAGCACGTGATAAGACAATTAAAAGCAAGCAGCAAGTGATTAAAATGAAATTAGCAAAAAATAAAAAAATCACCCTGCATCGAGAATTAAAAGATGATTAAATCAAATAAAATTCCGTAGAAAAATTAAATTGAATCTAACCCTAAAGAAGGGAAGTTATGTGCATATAAACTCAAATAGATAAATTTAAGAAACGTACAGATACAGAAATACATACATCTAGATCTGTCTTTCCCAAAGTGGGCGATAACGCTCCCTTATAGGCGTTGAAGACCTAAAGGCACCTCCCTTTAAAGGGTTAAGGTGTTAAGGGTTTCAGAAAAATTCGGGAGCGATGGGTGATTTTACCTCCAGTTAAAGATTTCATATTTTTAAATTTACTGAAATTAAAATCCTCACAACACTACGAGTCGAGTGACTAGCGTACACGCCTAACTACATCGACCAACCGCGAGGCTCGGGTTCGATTCCCGACGGGGGCAGGCATTTATGTGAAGAACATTTAGATGTCTGCATTTCCGGGTCTGGGTGTTTATTAAATTTATTCTTGTATCTATTTAAGTACTTCTATTTACCTATTTGAATCTTTGACTAACACCCCACAAGCAAATAATTTGCTTACTTTGGGGTTAGATTCAATTTGTTTGACTTGTCCAGGGATATTTATTTATTTATTTAAAATGAAGATAGGATAATTATTTGGAATAAAATACCCTTAACATTGTAAATTTGCAATATTATTGCTCTATGTTAGGAACAGTCTCATTTACAAAATAGCTATAATTAAACTCCAAGTGAGACTTATAATTTTTTTAGATGAAAAAAAGGGGGGTGTCTCAAACGAACTGATTATACAATGGGCATTAGACGAAATAAGTTTGTGAACCTCAGATCTAGGTGCTCATATATGTCGGTCATCGATCCCGAGCCCGATCTCGCTTTTGGTCGGTGGAGATAGGCGTCAACTACTTCTTGACCAACTAAAGATTGTCAATCAGAGCATTCCAAGTCATGACGTATATTCTAAATATTTTTTTATTATTCGTAACTTCCTGTTTATTTTTCCAAAATAAATGCGAGTGAAACAGCAGGCAACATCTAGTTTGATGTAGCAACTGTAGTTCTTCGTAGAGCAGTAAATAACTTGCTGCGGTTTCTTCCCGTTATCAAATGAACCCATTGTCCCGTCTGGAAGCTGGCCAAGCCGGGATTACATCCATCGTGGCCTGTATACAATAGTTTTTCTTGTTACGCTGTTATCTTTGTCCTTACATCTTAAATTCAACAAGCAAACTGCCCTGACTTCACGCGACTGCAATATAGATTTAAAGAAACATGTTAGAGATTTACTTTGGACTTGGTACCGTTACCACTTGAATTGAACTTACATACCACTATATTTTATCTATATATTAATACGAGACGCCTAAACTTTGGACCCCTTTTTACGAAAATTGCGCGGACGCAGGAGCATAAAATTTGGCACACTTATAGTTTATGCATAGGAGAAGTGCAGAACGCTAATATTTTTCAATAATAATTATAAAGTACATTAAATCAATAAATAAAACATTACCCATACTACCATGCATTTGACACACACAAACAAATAAATTGATAATAACGATAAAAGATCACAGATGGCGCACAAGCTATAATAATATAGTTTGGAAACAAAGTAGTTGGTCTTTAGAAATGAAGATGGCGTTCTTATGGGCTTATTCCAATGGGCGACCACTAGCAGTAAGAAATAACTAAGTGTTATTATTGTCTCACAAGATAGTAAACAAGCGCAAAACTGTTCGATGGTAAGAGATAATTACAGAAATTATATCTTACCATGAGGACAGTTTTGTGCCTAAACCTACCTATAGAGACAAAACTTTTAGCAAAAAGACATATTTGTAACAAGCTTTAAGCTTTAGCTAGTACACTAGAATTAAAGTTATCTAAAAATTTAAAAAAAATAATGAACTTCCAAACAAAGGTATATGAAATGTGACCAAGAATCATCACGATAACGTACGCCAGCTTTCAAACAAAAAAGTCAGCATCGAAATCGGTCAATCCGTTCAAAAGTTATGATGCCAGAGACAGACACACATATACACACAGACCCAGACATGTCAAACTTTTAACACTCCTCGTTTTACGTCAGGGGTTAAAAAGCCCTAACACGTTAGGATAATGTTGAAGATTCAAGGAAATCCTAAGACCACCTTTCGTCTCCATAATCATATCAGCTCCATAATATCATATTATTTTATTGTGATTAAACTTAAGAATAATCAGCTAGATTGGTTGAAACTAGCTGCTTAAAATCGAGTCCAAACAAACATACTTATATTGCATTTTCAGTCCCCGACGAATTGGTCATTAACAAAAGTGTCATAAGTTTGGCCCCCCTCTCTCCCGTCGTTCCCTCTCTTTCCCTCTCCCTCTATATTATATAAATCTGTCTCCTTCATTACGCTCCCTCTCTTTGTATGTATGTTTGTGTTTGTATGTGTATGTGCGTCTGTTTGTGGTGCGGTGCGTTGCTGGGATGCGGATTTTTTAAATTTCAAAGCTGACGTGATCGACTTGGTTCTTAGCTTTAGTTTATGCTGATCTGTCCAGTTGTTCAATGTCACTTATAGATTATAGTTTGGTAATTACAGGAACCATACAACATTTTTACCAGACGATTTACATTATGAGTACAATACATTTTTGTGGTAATAGTGCCGGGTTCATTCAGAGGTTCATACATGTATGGCGGCATTGTTTGCTCAACTTGTAACCTCTATAATGTATTTACGCGTATTTTATGTTCGCAAGAGCGTTTGCCGTAATACCCTCATAGTGTGACAATGTTACTCGATTTGCAAATAAATATTTAGTAGGTACTTTCCAAATCTTTTATTTTTCTGGAAAGTTTGAGCTGAGGTTTTGCAGTTGGTAACCTAGAAGTTTTTTTTCAATTCTATCGGCGGATTCCTTATTATTTTTATTACAGTAACATCATGCAGTATATTTCAAACCAGTTTTATTAGGAGCTTATGTCCACTCAAAGTAATGTTGTTTTTTAGATTTTGAATAATATTCAATATGCGACTTTCAAAATAACGTACGACGGAATCGATAAGAAAGGAATTAAAAAACTCGATGTCTAAATGACATTCGCAGTAGCTCAACTGGCAGAGCATCTTCAATTGGACAAAGGTTGCGGCAATTCTTTTCTGATATGATTATTTTCTTTTTAATTGATGACAATTTATCTCATTTCTTTAACGCAGGAGAGATGTCGCAATAACTTAATTTTTTTACATTATTTTTAAAATTATTTTATCAGTTACTTCGTCTGGATTTTAGTATTGTCCACCGTTTTCCGTTATTCTGGTAACCCGAGGGACAGGATTTTCATTTATTTCGCTGCTCGAGCCGAAAATTACGTCCCATTTATGAGTTTGTATTCCAATATCATCGTCCTTACTGTTGTCTGTAACATTACGGGGAACGCGGCGTTTTCGACAAACATTATGCCTTTATTACCTTATCATTCCGAATTATAATATCAAATGTATGGAATTAAGTTATAGAGATAATTTAATAGTATTTTTTATGCGATGTTATGTTGCACACGATTTACGGGTTTATTTAGCCTCGCCTTTTTATAAATGGTGATAATGTCATAACTTCAAGCACAGATAGGATTGGGTCTACTATGAAGCTGATCATCGTGGCCTTGGTAGGTGTTAGAAAATTCGCTAATAGCGGTCCTAGTGTTGGACTTGGCTGCATGTGGTCCCGGCATCGAATCCCAGGTCTGCCAACAAAAAAAATGTATTTCCAATTTTTTAAATTAAAAAAAATGTTGCTTGGGATTGGATATGTGTCCGGCTGGCGATAGGCTTGCCACCTATCATATTGTGGGACTTAGTGTCTTCGGCTAGTCGTGGGTGACCTGGTTGTACCTCTGCCTACCTCTTCGTGGATTTGAGCGTGAAGATACTTTTTTTTAAATAGAAAGGTTGTGCAGCAACTTGCCAGTAGGGATCCACCTCCTTACCTAATCCTGCCGCCATAATAACATGTTCCGGCCTGGAGGGTAGGGTAGATGGTAGAGTTGTACATTCCGGCCACAGGACAGCGACGATCTTTAGTCTCTATAGGCCGAGTTGTCTCTTACCATTAGGATTGTTCGCTGATATGAAAAAAATCATTTAGCAAATTTTATTATTAATTATCCATATTTTCAAAAATGGGCTGAGTATTTTTATGCGTCTGTAACTACCTAGCAGACCAAAAGCTGTTTTCGCATATAGGATAGGAATCGAGTCATCGAATAGGGTACCTAATAGTCTAGGTCTTAAGTGTAGCATGCTTGTGCTTATACTCAGTAGTATTGGTTTTTAGTTTACAATTAGATGTTTCTTTTAATACATTTATTTTTAATGACACATTAAGCTTTATGTAAGTGTATCTTTTCTCAGGGTATCCAGAAGCCTTTTGAGCGTGTGGTACGTGCCAACATCGGCGACTGTCACGCCCTTGGACAGAAACCCTTCACCTTCATTCGTCAGGTGAGAGAGATTATTGCTAGTACCCTCCAGATAGCTTAAAGTTAGTATTGTTGTGGGATAGCTCAGCCAACAAACACATGGCTTTCTTGATTTTAAGACACAAAAAATGGCTTGTTAACACTCTAGATGTAATAGGTTTGTCGCTGCTCTACAACCGGGATGTTGGATGTAATGTGCGAGTTTATCGGTTCACTCTCTACCAGAACCCGATACTGTTACTATGGTAGCAGGAATATTTATATATTCCTGAGCTTCCTTGAGCTCTACCCTACTTGAATAAGAATCAGAATGGGTAAGAAAATGCCAGTGGGCTATGGCCCATTTAACCTAAGCTCACCTCTTATCAGTGGCCAAACAGTGATGTAGTTGGTCTATCCTGTAGATATAGAAGAGAGGTTTTCTCTGTCGATTTGTGGGAACCGAGGTCTAAATGTGAATTGTGAAGATTGAAGTGTCCTTTTCTTTAATGGCTAATGTGTTTTTGGTCTAACTGTTTTTACTACATCACTGGACTGTGGCATGAAGTGTTGATTCAAAGTTATGTGTACTAGTGGTCGCCCATTGGTCGAAATTCGAACTAGACCGACTACTACTTTTCGTCTGAAAAGATCAACTACTTTGTTTCCTGAATAGTTAGTGCGCGATCTGTGACCTTTTATCAACATATTTTTTGTTACCATGCATTAGTTGTTTGTGTGTGTCAAATGCATGGTAGTGTGGGTAATGTTTTATTTATTGATTAAATGTATTTTATAAGCATTATTATTGAATTATGTATATTCTACAACGCAAAGCAATAGTAACATCACGATGTAAGATTGTTGTAACGTCAAAGATTGTCTGGCCGCTAAACTTTCATTTGTTTATGTCAAACAAAGGAGCGTCAAATAAATAACCGTTATAAGTTTTTTTTTTTATTTTTTTTAATTATATAATATATGTATAGCATTATTACATTATTATTATTACTGTATTCTCGATTGTATGTTGTTGTTTTTTTAATTTATTTATCTACATAAAAAAGTAATTTACAACGAAACTTGGGTTTTCGTTGACTTTTGTATATTTGTATGATTATCTGCATAGTTTGTGTGATTAATCTTGTTGAATGTTTTTTTTTTTTGTGTGCAACATTTTTGTATGACCGATATTTAAACTTTTAAAAGTATATATTTTGTAGTCTTTTATTTGTGTTTTTCTATAATATGACTTTGCGAATGACAGGTTGTATATTGTTTTTACGATATTTGTACGGAATTTGTTTTTTTTATGGTATTGAAAAAAAACTGATATCTGTCAAGACTGAACGCGGGACCTGAAAATCAGTGTTAAAGCATTATGCTTTAACAATATATACTGAATGTTTCTCCCATTAGCAACACAGAGCTGCACACTGCGTTTATAATATTTTTGTATTTGTTTAATTGTTTTTCCTTGCATAGTATTTTTTTATCGACAGTTTTTTTTTCATTGTAATGTGTGTAGTGAATGTGTGTGTTAGTAAATCTTTTCTTTCTTTATTTTCTTTCTTTCTATAAGGATAAAGGCGAAAACCGTTAGTTGTACTTTAGAACTAAGAAGTTAATAATTTAAACGTATATCAATTTTCAGGTGGTAGCGGTGGCCGCATGTCCTCAGCTAATGTCTTCGGCTGACATCCCCTCAGATGTCAAGGACCGAGCCCGGGAAATACTGGCTGACTGCACGTAAGTACTTAATATATCACTTCCCTGTCTGTAATGAACTCCGAACTAAAAAAAAACAGGTTTTCAAAACATAGGAACTCGTAGTAACAGAGGTACAAGTGTAGTAACTTCTCGCGCAGTTTATTTTGTCTGGTCAATCTGGTGGAGGTATAAGCGCAACGACCGCATAGTGACTTTCGGCACTTCAAACACTTCAAAAACAGATTTTTCAGTGTGTTTGTTGATATAATTAGTGTATAAATTACCTAACTTATTTATTGCGTTAAAAGACAATTACACATGTTTAAGAAAGTTCGAAAATCATGTCATGCTACAAATATTTATTGTAAGTATTTTCAAAAAGTTATGTTTGTTAAAATATCAATATTTGTTTTAGTAATATATACATAATATAAAATGCAACGTTTATTACACAAAAAAAATTTTTGCGAAACTTCACCCAAGCAAAAGAAATGAAGCACAAGTATGAACGGGTACGAATGAGAACGTGGTACGCTCCCTCACTTCCCCACTCGTATCCGCGATGATACCTTGAAATGACGTTTGCACTTACCACTATTATATAACACTACTATTTTTAAAAAATCTTTTTTGCAATAATTCAAAAGTTATATCAAAATAAAAATAAGTTTTTGAATCCAGTACCGAAGACACGCCGACAGCTCCCGAACAAACCCGAGTGATTGTGACGTCATAATGTTAGTTTTCATTCATAGCAGTTGATACAGAGACAATACGTACAGTGTTTTGATTTATTTAATTCTGTTGACATTGTTATAAAAACACTAATTTATATTGAAAATGTCGAATCTCAAATGTTATCGTTTTTGTTTTGTACCATTATGTGCGAAAACTACAAAAACAACTCTTGGTAACATGTAACCTGCTACAGGAGCTTGAAATGTACCTACTAACTATCACAGCGCTATAGGTAGTGTGATCATCTGAGGAAACATTCAACTTTCTTATTTTAATTGTATTATATACTTTTCTATTTCAAATATTTGTAAACAAATTGTTAAAATATTTATTTTATCAGTTTTAGGAATTTATCACTATTAGGAACGGTATACTTTGATTTACAGTTCGTTATATGGACAGGATAGTTTTTAGTTAAGAGAAAACCTGAGTTGACACTCGATGATCTCTGCTTACTTAGCAAGGCACTTAGTGTGAAGATAGATACGTATGTTATATATAGAGATTATGGGCAAAAGAGAACATAATCAATAGAATTTCTCTAAAAATATATTAATACAGAATTATCTCGCCGGATACGTATCTAATAACAGTTAGAAGACTCGTCCAAGCGTTCAAGCTTATTAAAACTGCGTTTAACCCAGAGGTTATATAGTTAATAGAATTATCTATGAATTCCGTCGCTTTTACTGAGCTAGAAGTAATCTGATTTAATTGATAAGTTTTTTTTCCGAAATGAAAAATGTGAGACTGATTTAATTTCAGAGTTGGTTGAAAAATAATAAATTAATAAATATTACTGGACATTGAATTTAACCCCAAAGTAAGCACGTACACTTGTGTTGTTAGTCAACGATTATAATACATAGAAATACTTAAATAAATACCAGCATAAATTTAATAAACACCCAGACCCGGGAAATGCAGACATCTAAATGTTATCACACAAATGCCTGCCGTCGGGAATCGAACCCGAGCCTCGCGGTTGGACGATGTAGTTAGGCGTGTACGCTAGCCTTTCAACCAACGCAGCGGTCAAATTTTGTGATTTATTAATTTGTTAAGAAGTTGTTGTATATCCTATATTTAAGGATACCAAACATAATATTCTATCGCATTGTGGTGTGCAAATATTTATTTAATATTAATACAAATTAAGTTTAAATCTAAATCAAAGCGCTTATTTACATTTATTACAAGCTCCATAATTTATTACAGGCAATTTTAAAGATAGATATGAATATGATATGAATATGAATATGATTAGATGAATAATATTTATCCTAATATCTACCGAACACTACCGCCGTTTCAAAACCTAGCCAGTCAGGAGAAACTGCGACACAAACTCTTCGGAAACCACGAACTTTATTTTTATTAAGTTAAACATTTTATTAAAATTTTATTTGTTTGTGCTTTTCTGCAAGAAAATCTCATACACAATGTATGTTTACACAATGTGTGTTATGTGATAAAATTCAACTTATCCCTCTTACTACAAAAAAAAAAAATGTTACACACGTGTTTAATTAAACACTGTTTAAAATTAACATCCAACCAATAATTTCTTACACGTAAATGACCTGGCAGAATGTAATTGATCGACAATCCAATTTTGGACAATGTGTAGTAAGTGTTCAACGAGTGTTTAATTTTTTGTAGGCGGTAAGTCTCTATTCAATTCAACCAGTTATAAGCTTGTGCTCTATGTTGGTTTATGTAAATGGAAATACCTCTAGAATATATTAAATCCGGAATATTCGATAAAAATTGTAATATAAGGGCTCACACATCGTATGTTAAATCCGCACCTGACTGAATATTGGCCCGAAAACCGCATTAATATTAAAACCGCACCCGCGGCTGTATAATGTTGTTAAGGGCTGGCACGCTCGTCGGCCAGGTTACTTGGATGCTTGTGTACTGAGATACTGTAAAAAAATAGATATCCCTGCAAAAGTAATACAAATTGAATCTAAACCTAAAGTAAGCTAACTATGTGGTTATATTATGGGTGTTAGTCAACGATTCTGATACATATAAATACTTAAATATATACAAGAATAAATTTAATCAACACCTAGACCCGGAAATGTAGACATCTATTTTGTATGATATTGGAAGACAAACAAACAGACGGATTTTCTGAAGGTAGAAATTCACGCCTCTGTGGTCTAGCGGTTCAGGTGTCAGACTTGACTGGATGAGGTCTCGGGTTCGAAAAAAAATTTGGATTTTCCAATTTTCTAATAATAAAAAATATTGCCCGGGATTGGATATGTACCCGGTTGGCGATAGGCTCGCCACCTATCACACTGTGGGACTTAGTGTCTTCGGCTAGTCGTGGGTGACCTGGTTGTACCTCTGCCTACCTCTTAGGGGATATGGGCGTGAAGATACTTTTTTATTTTTTTATTTTTATTAAGTTAAACATTTTATTAAAATTTTATTTGTTTGTGCTTTTCTGCAAGAAAATCTTAGAAATTCACACCGCCTAGAGACACCAAAAGTGGTAATGGTGCGCTGCCAACCTGTGACCAGTCCATGTTATGTTTCGAGAAAAAGTAACATTTCAAACCTGAACACGTCAAAGGCAAGGGCTGACGTTATGGAGGCAGGAATAGGTAAGGCGGTGGTACCAATCCAGGCGAGTCACTGCAAAACTCAATAACCTTGCCAGATGTTGCAGTGTTTGTGACGGTAAGCCTATGCTCACTTTTTACTGCTGCTTGGCAGAACACGGGGAAAATTATTCATTTCATAAATGTTTGTCCCTCGCGATTGGTATGTAGAGTTCGGCAAGAGCGTGAGCCCCACGACCAATGGGGCGGTCAAAATCTATACATTAATACGTGAAGCAAAAACTTTGGACCCCTTTTTACGAAAATTACGCCGACGGAGGAGCATAAAATGTGGCACACTTATATTTTATGTGTAGGAGAAGTGCAGAACGCTAATATTTTTTGAAGATAATGTTTATAAAGCGCATTAATTCAAAAAATAAAACATTACCCACACTACCATGGATTTAACACACACACAAATATATTGATGATAACGATAAAAGATCACAGATGGCGCATAAACTATAATCATACAGTTTGGAAACAAAGTAGTTGGTCTTGAGAAATGAAGATCGCGTTCTTATCAACAAGATATTAAAATTTATAATGGTCGAATTTCGACCAATGGGCGATCGATAGTAATTGATTTGTATAGCAACATTTAATGACAGGACACAAAACGCTGTTAAAGTTTCAGACAGACGAAAAGTATAATAGTAGATAGAATAGTAATAGCAGCAATTTTTCACTTATTGTGACGACCTCATCATTAATGAGGTTGTCATGAAAAGTGAA
>NJDC01058321.1:3914-14492 GCA_002245475.1 Calephelis virginiensis
AATACCATTTGTATGGTTCAAGTGAATAAAGATTTTTCTGATTCTGATTCTGATTCCCTTTGTGGAATAGACCATCTGCCTTCCTGCCAGGCAGCTCGTAAAAGGCGAGCTAGGCGTACCGTCAGTAACACCGGACATCTGGTGGTCAAGTGTTGCATTGACTCGCCCTGATTGTTACCACCGCCTTATTTATTCCTGCCTGCTTGCCGTTGACGTGTTCTGGTTTGGAGGATAAGGTAGCCGATAAACTTAGCGAGCCTGTGTTTACCGGCCTAACACCCGGCCTCAGGTTGGCAACCTTCGAAGGTTCGAATCCCGACCCGGGATTCGAACCTGGGACCTTATGCAGTCATGTCAACACCTGAACCGCTAGACGACAAAGGCAATTAATATGCGACCAAATCTACAGGCCACAGCTAGTAGTGGTATAGTTGCCAAAAGTTAGGTACTCTAGAGTCTAGTAGTACAATCCATACCAATGTTATAATTGTGAAAGTATGTCTGTCTGTTGCTCTTTCACGCCTAAATCGCTGATTTAATTTTAAATGAAATTTGACATGCATACAGCTAAACATCCGAGTTTTCATACACACAACATTTCCAAAAATTACCCCTTAAAGACGTTGTATAAAAACCATAACTAAGATTGGACGAAATCGCGGACAAACTGCTAGTTTCTTGTATTTTTAGGGTTTTGTAGCTAAATGGCGAAGGAATTATGTATGTATTTGACATATCCATCTGTCCACACTGTACTGTCTGTGTACTAGTACTTTAGGTATAAAAGGACATTATCCCTAAAATACTAGTACACAGTTGAAACTTGTTAGGTGAATGTATGCGCTCCTCATGAATATAACTGAAACTAATAAAAATGATTAACTCACTTGCGATTTGGCGCCTTTATTATTGATTATTTGGGGTTCTAAAATTATTCATTGCTTATACAGCAATTCTGCTAAGCTTTTCATTGCCAATAAATTATATTTTAACAGGTACAATGAAGGGGATGCTTGAGGCAGGTAGTATTCTAGAAGATTCTGCAATATTGGAGCAGTCCCAGCTTTCAGGGATCCATCCATTCATGAGTGCGGAAAGCATTACTATGGCCGACCAACCTGTAAGTATTTTTGTATAAAACATAAAATCCATACTTTTTCTATACTAAGATACGTCTTAAAAGTCTGTCCCTGTCAGTTGGGTTTTCACGAATAAACCGCTGGACCGACTTTTATATATTTTTTATTTGATAATAACATACTTAGACTCGAGTGCAAACATTCCCTAGGATTAGGATTCTTTTTTTAAAAAATCATTCTCCAAAAGGACTGTAATGAGGAATAAAAGTTTGTATGAAAACCATTCTATGCTAATAAAGATATAAATACTAGTTGTTGGACTTGTCTGCCTGAGGTCCCGGGTTCGAAATGTGGTATTTCCAATTTTCTAATAAAAAAAATAAAAATGTTGCTTGGAATTGGAAATGTGCCCGGTAGGCGATAGGCTTGCCACCTATCACATAGTGGGACTAAGTGTCTTCAGCTAGTCATGGGTGCCCTGGCTGTGCCTCTGCCTACCTTTTCGAGGATATAGGCGTGAAGATACTTACTTAATATTATAAATGCGAAAGCTTGTTAGGATGAATGCACTTGTTCGTTTTTCACCTAAAAAATATTGAAGTGATTTCTTTAAATTTTATAGTAATGTAGATATACTTTAGGATAACGTAGACTACAATTTATTAAGATTTTGTATAATATGAAACGCGGGTGAAGTAGCGAGTTGAAACCGGTTAATACAACAAATTATTTCCTTTTTAGAGTCAAGATTCTGGTTCAGAATCACTAAGTTCCTATCACACATGTGAAAGTTCCAAGAACAGTTCTAATTCAAAGTGCAGTAAGTCATCGGATGCTAGCAACAATGTGTCAAGTGAGTCGACGAGTGACTCGCAACATGATCATTCTGTGTCTCCTCTATGCCGTGGGCATTCACTAAAAAGGATACCAAGGTATGTTATCTGTCGTCACTGCATGTTATTAAATGTCCCCGTCTGTCTGTTAACGATAAACTCACAAATTGTTAAACGAATTTTCATACGGCTTTCACTAATACATATAGTGATTGAGTGATATGTGTTTTCCAAATGTCGAAAAAATTGAATCCCATAAGGGGTTGTTGTCGAAAGCGCTTTTAAAACCTTGCGAGTTATAAAATCTACACAAATTGGATTTTGGAGGGATTGTTCGTTTTTTTAAATCTACAAAAAAGTCCGCAGTGGTCTTTAAGGATGACTATACAAATTCTAAGTGTAAAAAAATGGTCTTTTAAAATGAAGTAATTGTCATAAGAGCCGTTTAAATGGATACAATATTAACTTTTAGTAAATTGAATACATGTAATCGTAAATATACACATTACATTTAACATCTTAAAACTACCTACTTAACATTCAAATTTCAAAGTGCGAAAATCGACACTGATTTGAAGTTTCAGCCATTTACAACTCCCCGCCTGCTACCGCTCGATTTCGCTACATAAATCTCGTGTTTTAAGGACTGTAATTAAACATAAATATACAATAATTGTTTCCTTTTTGCAATTCCGAAGATTTTGATTTAACATAACATTTTCTTTTCCTTTGTTTTTAGTTTTATCGTTTCTTTCAGACGGTGATAGTTTAAACTTTATTTTCCATATAGTTTTTATCAACTGATAACTGCGGCCGTATGGGTGGATCTAAAATTTCATAGCGAAAGCTTTGGCTAATCCACGACTTCCTGTGCATTAAATTATTGTTATTTTTAATAATGTTCATAAGGTACAATATTTTATTAGTTTTCGTGCCAAAAAAAGAAAGAGGATTTTGGACTGTGATGGCGATACACCTACAGGAGTAACTAGTCTCGCGGATTCAAAAGAAAATCACAGTGGCCTAACACAGGAGATAATGGCGTTGGAATTAGACAAAAGTCAGAACACACCAAAGAGAATGTCGATATTTCCTACACCAGAAAGAAGAAAAAATCCCATTAAAGGCGTTTTAAAGAAAAGGTATGTGTAAATTTTATTATAATTAACATCAATGCCAAATACTAATACATGCTGTATTAGTATTTGGCATTGATGTTAATTTTGTTGCACACTCACCAATTTTAAGTTATTGCTGTCTTATTTCAACGAAAGTGATAGACAGAGACAAAGCACTTTAAGTACTGTCAGATTGGTCTGTACACGACATTTCTACAGACGTTAATATATCACTCGGAAAACTTCGATAAAAAACATCACAATTTAACATGTCCGGACTAATCTGACGTGTCTAAAATGTTCCATCTCTTTTGTTTTTGTTAATTTTAAAGAGATAGCATGCTTCAAAAAAAGTTAGTTTATGAACAGCAGAATCACCACAATTATCAAAGAAACTGCCTTATAAATCGGTAGCTTTTAAAGCGCTATCGTTTAAAATATCTAGATATTTGGGCTCATAATTGTTTCACAGCATTACATCATGTTTGTATGGCAAAGTTGAAAGCGAAAAAATCTAAATATGAAAGTTATTTTGTAAATACTTTGACATTCTTATTTTCAGATGGGTTTCTCAAAACGATAGTCATCACTTTAATGTCGGTGTAATTTTCTCTACCCCCGTGTCAAATAATAAATCCCAAGCCGCAAAGAAGAAAGCAACCCGCTTCAATATACCAATGGACGATTCTGTCCTAAGTATTAAAGAGAAATCAATTACTTTTGGGAAACATATCTCCACAAGCTTAGACATCTTCCCTCCAAGAAGATTAAGTGGGGTAAGTTTGTAATTTATATTGTTACTAGCTGACCCGGCAGACGTTGTTCTGCTATTTTTTTTAAATGTGATTAAGTAAAAAAAATTGGGGTGAGTCACCCTTATCACTCATGGGCCGTTTCGGAGGAGTACGGTAACTAACATTGTGACACGAGAATTTTATATTCCTACAGGGTTATTGGTACCTACTGTATACATTTTGTCAGAGGACGATGAACTTTTTGTGTACAGAACAATTTTTTTTCGCGATTTTTTAAAAGTTGTAGAGCAAAAGTTGTTGCTTTTGATGTACTAAAGCCGCTCTAGAAATGTTATACATTAGGTACCAGTAACCCTGTATATAAGATTTTTTGACACTTCGGGTTAAGTTTCGTCGTATATTACAATTCGTTTTTTTCGCAACATTAAATTTGTTACTAAAATTTCATGGTCCAACCATTCCATGGTCCATATATAATCGCAAAAAATATGTTTTACCTTTTTTGAGGAACTAGATATGATCAGTGTAGCAAATAAGATTTGTAGTACGTTGTTGCTCGACGTTTACCAGTATTCACAGGTCATTTTGAAATATTTAAACGTCTTTTTTGTCCTCTAGTTATTTATTTTGAAAAAATAGGGTTTTACATAAGGCGTTATAAAAAATGCGAGCAGTTCCAATTTTGCCAATTTGACGAAATTCATAATTGCAATAGGTGCAAATTATTGATGTGTGATTGTGATGTGATGTTATCGATAAACTATCTAAGATAAGAGATAGGGCTAATTTACATCAGTGACCAAGAAACAACTGCTGTTTTTCAGTAAATCAAAAATTTATCGTAGCTACAAAACTCCAGTAGGTCCATATCTGTAGATAGGTTGTTAATACCATAGCTACAAACCACAGTAGGTCTCTATCTGTAGATAGGTAAACAGACACAACACAAGGCGAAGGGTTTGCGTCCACACCTGACGTCACGAAACATTCACGAGTCTCGGGCTTCATTCTCGAGAGGGGCAGGCATTTTATGATGTACAAACGATTTCACTGGCGGTGTTTCAGTTACCAAAAAGTTCCTTTGAACAGTGAAATACATCTTAGCTTCACCCACAAGTCTTTGCATCCAGTTAGGAAAAATGAAGTAGGTACTTGACCACAATGCGTTTACACAAATCATAGCATTCCTTATTAGTCGCTCCCTAACAGTTGCGGATGCTCTACTTTTGTTTCATTGATCCCGTTTTTATGACCATTGCTATTTTTCCGAACTCCGATCGTGCTTAAAATTTGCCCTGTGCCCTTTCAAAAAATGCTATTCTTCCATTTTTATAACAATAAATATAAAACAGTGATAGTTGACTACTAATTGCTATTAAATTATTCATTGAATTTGTCAAATTTAATGAATATTTTTTGTTATTTCGGATTGCGGTAAAAATAACCGATAATGAACGTAACATTTATGTATTTGTCGGAGAGATATATCACACATACGCGGGCCGAACGGGAACCACGGGACTAGTAGGCCGAGAGTTCACAACTTGAGGGTAGTTAGTGAATAATTCAGAAATATCGAAACAAAGCCGTAACACCTGATCTAGTCGTACAACCACATCGTAAACCTCATAATAATAAACAATAGAGTACTCACCACACTGTGTACAAACATAACCACAATCACGCACAAACAACTATAGCGTACACCCATTTGTTCCTAAACAAACCATCAAACATTGGAGTAAGCCTGCTACTATGACAACACTACGTAAACACGTCACGGTGTTCGTGCTTACGCAAACGCTAAACCCCCGAAGGGGAAAGAAGGGCTACACCCCGCCCCTCTTAACGTGAGTGCCGACCGAATAATGCACCCCCCGGACGACCCACATACTGGGCCCCAAGATCCCAATTGAATTAACAATTGCGACCTAGAAGTGTCTCTTTGTCAACATATGACAGGGAGAGACTACTACCAGTGGCGACCTCCGTACTAGACAGTGGTCCAAACACTGAGAGACGTGCGCAAAGCATGTCTGCCGCAATATGGCGGCGCTAGGGTTTATATACACGTGACCGCGGTGAACGGAGCAATAAGAAACGAGTTACTTGCTAATGCGCCACCTGTTGTGCTAACGAAATAACTTTATTCATGACTTCCCGTTAAACCGACTAATAAGAAACCAGCTACGAGAATTCCGATGCACCTGTGGCGCCAAATATACTAATGACAACAATATCACAACTGTACTTTGTTCATGACTATCCGACGTTACAAGCGGATGCGCCACATGTTGCACCGACGACACTCACGACAACAGATATTAAAAAATAGGTATACTAGCTCATGACCTTCCGACATATTGATTAGTTTGAATGATTTTTTTTAAAGATCAATGTATGTATTAGATATACAATTAAAATAAACTAACTGTTAATTGGATAATCTCATTGTATTATTTTCTGTTATTTTTGCGATTGTTATAAAACTGGTAAAAACTATTTAAATAAAATTTTTGATAAGCAGAATTTAATCTTAAACTATATCTATATAAAATAACTAGTAGACATGTCATATCTCTAGGTCTGCAAATTTTAAGATTAAAAAAAAGGAGTTATTTTTTCATAAGTAAAATTTGTGAATACATATTTGTATTACCCCTACGAGTAGTCTAAATGTTTACTGTAATATTAGTTATATCACTAATAGAAAAAAATACAATAAACTACTTTGTATTCAAAACAGATTGGTGCGACTACTAGTACTCATTTAATAATCGCAGGAATCGGCATCTTATAGTTTTATGTTGTAAATTGCAATTACCTGCTTAGAAACTACAAAAATAAGAATTGCTGTAACCCACAAAATAAAACAATACGAATTATGATGAATAACCAACATTTCAAGCGGCATTGTCTAACACAAACAATAGAGATGCGTAAGAGGCGGGGCCTCACAAAATCACCCGACGAATGTGCCAAGCGAATGTGTGCTTAAAGGTGGAAGACTGGAAAATATTCCTACTGTACATGTGTCTGTTTTTGTGGATCTGGACGTTTATTAAATTTATTACGGTATTTATATATTGTGTATACGTATTAGTTTGATTGACTATCACTCCATCACAAGCATGTAATTAGTTTACATAGGGGGTGACATAATTTCCTATGTTTTGTCTATGTATAAGGTATTTTTAAATTAGTGCTCCAAATCCAGGCTGGGTATTCTGCGTGATTAACTAAAATAGTAAAAAGAAAAATTAATGTAGGTATCAGACTCAAAATAAATGATAGCACTTTTAATATGCCGCAAAAAGTCAATGACAACGCGCGATGTATGGCGAACAGCTGGGAACGCTGTCATTTTAGCAATAATAACTATGTTTTTAATTTACTTATTTTTCTTTGTTTTTTTATTTTTTACAAGTCCTCCGACGTCCGAGTCCCTAGCTGAAATATCATTAACTAATTCGAGAAAACCTTATGTGTTTATGAATATTACAGAGTGACGATAATAAGTCGCCTACGGATCTATGTAACACCCCCCTAGCGGCAGTTCAGACTCCGTTCAGAACGCCTAAGAGTGTGCGGCGCGGGAACCAAGTTTCAGACCAGCGTATCCTGGGTACACCTGATTATCTGGCTCCCGAATTGCTACTCAAGTAAGTCTAGGCATTCTTCGCCTTTTGTTTAAGATTACTAATGGTTAAAATTTTTAAATTTAAGGTAACCTTTTATCATCCTATCATATCCTATTAATATTATAAATGCGAAAGTTTGTAAGTATGGATGTATGGATGTTTGTTACTCTTTCACGCTCGAATGGCTGAACGGATTTGTCTGAAATTTGGAAGACAGATAGATTGTGACCTGGATTAACATATAGGCTATTTTTAATCCCGATCGCACACCGGGTTTCTCTGAAAACGCGGGCGAAGCCGCAGGTAGCAGCTAGTATAAATATAATTTCGTTTTCTGCGAACAAATTTGAGTATTGATGTACGTATATAAATATACGAAAAGCCCTAGAAAAATCGCACACATTGAATTTAACCCCAAAGCACGAAAATTAATTTATCCCCCAAAGGAAATATCTTTGTTGTGTTGTGCTTTTAGCAGGAATGGAAGGTACACCGCGGTGTAGAAAGAATAGCGTGTGCAGGGAATAGTGGGAATGGAGCGCTAGTTAAGCTATTTCAAAGCGAGGCTTAGAGTCAAAGTGCTAGACTCGCTTCGCATAATTTTGTGCTTATATCAATATTGTTGTATAGAAACTAGAGTTGGGTATGTCAGAAAAGAAATCCGTCTGCTTGTTTGCCTTCCAATATGTTCCAAAAAACTAACATGCAAATCATTTTATCATCAAATGCACTCCCGTAACCAAGAAATACAAGCTAGATACCCCGACTTCATCAGCGTAGAATATATTTTTATACAATATGTCATAGCCCCATTATAGTCAATATATCACAATATATCATATTTTAACTCGAATTTTTGATATGCATATCAAAATTCATTATAGTCGGTTCCATAGTTTAGGCATGAAAGCTTAACAGACAAATCTTCGAATTTAAAGTATTAGCACGGACAGTAATAATATATAATATTAATATGGAATTATGGACTCAAATCAACCAAAAACGGATGCAACACATTTATGTAGTAATAGTTTAATACAATAACAAATAAACCTCGCAAACATGTTTTATACCTTCAGACATTTGTTAGCCAATCACGCTTATGCTTATCTTTCTATCTTAGAGATGTCTTGAAATCTGATCCGATTGTCCTAAAATTTGGCTTAGCAGTAGTTTTACTCGAAGTGCAGTCACAAAAAATAAGTAGGAACTAATATGGTTAAATGAACTAAGTGTCTTTTTAAAATGTTCTCCCAGGAGGCTAAATAATCTACAGACTTGGACGAAGGCTGGTCTACAATATATTGGTGTAGGTATTTATGTAATGGAAACTTACTAAGTTCATCAGATCTGAAATCACACCTCGATTTTAGTTTTCCAACCATATACTTTATGGTGGTACAAAATTAAAAAACACAACAACAAAAGCTACAAGAAAACAGCCACAACAAAATTAAGAAAATGAAATAATAACAAAAAGATAACAGCGAAATTTTAAAATTTAACGATTTTCGGAAATGTCACATTTGACCAATGGGTGCACAGTCAAAATAATGTCAAAATTGTATGAACAGCAGCGACTCTATCGTCAGATGACGGAGTCAAAATGACATTTGACTGTGACGTCGAAGATCAAAGACTACAGTGATGGTCATAGTATATTATCTATAGTGATGATTACTGTCAATGTTCAATCTCGTGTCACACACATCCATGTCGACGCGCACAAATACCACTTGTTTGGTTAAAGTGAATAAAGATTATTCTGATTCTGATTCTGATTCAGGTGTTATCGTTATTGTTACTTACCATTAGACTGTTTGAGTAATTTCTATGGGACCCGAGAGATGGAGTAAAACTCATAGAAAATAAAAAGACGTGGCTAAATTCCGACACAGTTTACGTCTTATCAAGTTTGTACTCGCTGCTGTCGCTGTAAATTATTCGTATAAAAACTTTGAACAACACCTCTATTGGTTATTAAGAGAAACACTTTTTTAGACCAAAAGTGTCGTAGATTTCGACACGTAACTTACGTACCAAACGTAATCTATACCAAATAATAGTAAAAAAGGGGAAAAATCACATACCGATAAATAAACAAAAAACAAATAAACAAATAATATCCTTGGAAGAGTTACACGAATTGGTCTAACCCCACAATATCGTGTAAGCCGGTACTAATACCAGAGATATTAAATAATAATAATAATCTCTGCTAATATACAGTAGTTTTAAATAAAGACTGTAATAAATTTAATAAACACCCACACTGATAAAATTACACCGATGTTCAAAACACAAATGCATATCTTGTACATCACCAATATTTTTTCTTGAAAATTAAATATTTTTTCTTGAAAATAACCTTAATCCTAAGTTTGTCTGACAGAGATCGCTCTGAAGCAATAAGACCGCTTTTGTGCACCTCAGTTAAATATTATTATAAGTGAAAGAGTGTGTATTATTTTGTAAATTTTGGTGCATAATAAAGTGTATTTATTCATTCATTCATAATCAATATCATAATAATAATAGGTGTGAATATTTAAAGATGGAGGCAGGTTGATAAACATTTCTTCAATTCATTTCTGTACATCATACACTCAAAAAAAATTGGTTTCCGAATGTCTATATAGGCATTAACTATTAGTTGAAAATCGATGGTATTTAAAACTATGTTTTTTTCTATAAGATATAACCACAAACATTAAGTTATAATATATAAATTATTACCAAAAAACATAGAGATTTAGGCTTTTCGTTGTTTTCTTAACATACGAGGGTGGATCCAAAAGTTCTAAGCCCGACCAAGAAAATGAAAGAAAAGTGGGTCTAAATTTATTTTTATTTTTCGACATAGTCTCCATCTAGCTCAACACACTTCTTCCATCTGACCTGCAACTTGTTTATCCCCTCGAAAAAAAAAGATTCCGGAAGGTCGGCGAAATAGTCGTTTACTGCGACTATCACCTCATCTTTGGTCGAAAATTTCGAGCCACCCAAGTGTTTTTTTAAATTTGGAAATAAATGATAATCCGAGGGGGCTAAAAATTCGGCGAATAAGGTGGGTGGGGCAGCAATTCGTAGCCACAATCATGGATTACAGACATTGTTTCAACCGAAGTGTGAACACGTGCATTGTCTTGATG
>NJDC01058322.1:5146-30148 GCA_002245475.1 Calephelis virginiensis
CTTACAGAACACGACATCGTAATTGCCTTTATATTTTATTCCAGTTAAATAGTAAGATTATGAAAATAATTCACAAAATTCACAGCGATGCACCATGACAGGAACACTATGAGCTCTTACTCGCGTAAATATTGGCACATAGGTACCTGACTCTCTCTCTCTGTTCCTCTAAGGCAATTTGTACCTGATAAGGACTTCTCTCTCCCACGCTTTGTTGATCTTGTACATACTAAATCTATGATCAAATCACACACATAGCCGTCAGCAACGGAAAACTATTAATATGTATGAAGTGAAAACTTCTTAAGCAGCGTTGCGCACTTTTTTTAATGGATAAAAAACTTCTAAACTCGCGTCAGGAACCGTGACCCGATTCGTAAGACGGCGCAGGGCACTTGCGCGAATGTTCGTGTTGTCATGTTTGTGTACGATAGCGCAATAAATGAGTAGTGTATTCTACCACATAAACGATAGTACTTTCATACTAATAATAATTAAAGCAATTCCTACAAAATTATTCCCTAACCATTCCAAAATATCAAAAATGCACAACGTTAATACTCAAGTTTTCACTTCTGCCGGTACTCCAGGAGTGCATCTCGTTTTTTTCCGACAGGGGCTAAAAATACGTTAACCTGATTTTCTCCAGCTTCAATTAAAATCTAACTTAGTTGAAATAAGTTTGGTTTGATTAGTATTTTCAATTTCAAAATTGTTATTATTAAATATGTATATCACTTCTCATCAACTTTATTGGCTTTCACTGTAACATAAGATAAACATGGCGCCGTATGTGATAACCCTGGGGTTTCTCGGCCAGAGGAATATTTTACTCGAGTCTTAACTGCGTAATCCGACAATGACGATACATTGGTGAAAAATATCATCACAGGAAGTAAAAGATAAAAATTTACTAGAAGCACGTGGGGAGTTGCAACCGACAATCGGGCCTTAGGAATGAGACATTTTATATTTCAATCACTAAAGTGTTTGGTTATAGAAATAAACCATTTTTTTGTTATTTAACTGGCCTACATTGAGTTGACAAGCTTGACATTAAACAGGTTAGTAGCTGTATTAAAATAAAATTAAGTAGTATTAATCGCCTATGTGGTCTAACGGGCCAAGTATTGGACTTGACTTCATGATGTCCCTGGTTTGATTCCCGGGTCGGGCCACAAAAAAATGTTATTTTATCCAATTTTCTAATAAAAAAATATTGCTCGGAATCGGATATGTGCCCGGTTGGCGATAGGCACGGAACCTATCACATTGTGGTACTTAGTGTCTTCTGCTAGTCGTGGATGCCTTGATTGTGCCTCTGCCTACCTCTACGGAGATATGGACGTGCAAATTTTCCGATTTTTCTTGTGGTGTAATGTAATGTGAATAGTGAAAACGCAAAATAGGGATTCATATATAAAATATGAAATTTTCGTGTCACAATGTTGGTTCCCGTACTCCTCCGAAACGGCTTGACCGACACTTATGAAATTTTCTGAGCATAATAAGTAGGTCTGAGAACCAATCAACATCTATGTTTGTGATAAGGGTGACTCAAACCAATTTTTTTTACGAAAATCAAATTTAAAAAAAAATAGCAGAACAACGTCTGCCGGGTCAGCTAGCTAGCTAGCTATACTTAATATAAAATTAAAAATTAATGGCGAACTGCGTTGCTAAGCGCACAACTTCTGTACGACGATATGGCTAATTCTTTTTGTATTGTGTTAGTTATCGTCAGGACAAGATTCTTAAAAAAAACCGGAAAAATTACAAGGAAATTGAGAAAAACCATATTTTATTATTTTCCCATACAAAGTGAACGGGTGGAATGAAGTTCGCCGGGACAGCTGCTGTTTTCTAGATTGCTGTTCTAAAAATATCTAATTCTACTAAAAGAGATATGTACCTACCTAGTAAAACTCAGTACAGTTGTTACGTAGATAGTCTCGGATTTAATTTCTAACATTTCACAACATTAAATTCAAAATATGCTATAACCCCCGATAAAACTTGCATGTAGTTTTTTTTATGATATTGAAAGGCAAACAAGCAGACGGATTTCCTGATGGTAAGAAATTCACGCCACCTAAAGACACCAAAGGTGGTAATGGTGCGTTGCCAACCCGATGCCGAGATGTTAGGCCTTGAGCAAAAGTAAGTTTACCGGCTACCTTACCCTACGAACCGGAACACGTCATGACGTTATGGCGGCAGGAATAGGTAAGGCGGTGGTACCAGTCCGGGCGAGTCACTGCTAAGCTCTACCACCTAGTCAGATGCCACGGTGTTAGTGACGATAAGCCTATGCTCGCCTTTTACGAGCTGCCTGGCAAAGAAGGCAGATGGTCTATTCTACAAAGGAGCCCGGAGCAACACGGAACCATCTTTCGATCACATTATGTTCAAACGAAAAAATCCGTAACGAAATCGGTCCATCCGTTCTAAGAATTTGATCAGCTTTATGTTTTTCTTTTCACATAGGCAATGTAGTCAATAAAATTCTAAGACTACTGGATCGAAACGCCGCGCGGCCCTCTTAGCGTCCTTTCATTTGCCCAATATTTTTTTAAGTACCTGGATGCCTGAGCTTTGCTCGGTAGGTATTTTTTTAGCAAACACTCATTGACTTTGTGTCACTTAACAACGCCATCTGCTGGAACAACTTTATTGCTCACAAAAAATAGTATTATTATTCGCCAATAGATGTTAGGAAGAGGCATATTTTCAGTTTAAAAACGAATAAAATTTTCAGTTTTAACGCGAATAAAATGACATTGTCTAAAAATGATTCCTAGCTAGATTAATTTATCGCCCCCGAAACCCCCTACATACTAAATTTCGTGAAAATCGTTGGAGCTGATTCCGAGATTCCAATTATATATTTATATGTATATATATACAAGAATTGCTCATTGAAAGGTATAAGATTTATAGTAAAAAAAATTGGGGCTGGATGTCAGCGTCCAATTTAAAAGCGATTAACGTAAAAACGCGTTTAGTCAAGTCAACAGTGTTAATTATATCAATTTTGTTGTCAAAGAATTTTGGTTATTGTAAATATTTTATTATTAAATTGTTTTAGATGATAAGTAGATTCTCAGTTGATGGGGATAAGAATATTGTCAATTTTAAAACATGACATTGGAGGAGGAAGTGGTCTAGCACTCCGGCATCGGACTTGACTTTTCTAATGAAAATAGCGTTGCCTGGGATTTTTATGTGTCCGTTTGGCGATAGGCTTACCTCGTCTATCATTTGTGGGATTAAGTGTCTTCGGCTAGTCGTGGGTGCCTCTGCCTACCCCTTCGGGGATATGGGCGTGAAGATACTTTTTTTAAATAGTACCTGCAAGAGCTTATGTACGGAATCACAACTGATTGAACTCGTTTACACTGAATTTAGTTTTACTAAACTCTGTTTTCAAAATGATCGGTGAAATCAGCCCTAGGTGTGAGAAAAGAGGGTAACAAGATGCACTTGTGCGCAAAAGACAAAATTTACACATTGAGCGAATCCCAACCCTAACTACGTAGATATAGGGAACATTTACTGACAGTTTCACAAGTACCAACTCCTTAGAATTTATGCACGCCTAGTAACTACGGGGCATTGTGTTGGTTGATGTCAAGGTAGATTTTCCAATTTTTCCCGTTGGGAATTATTTCGTTTCCGCGATTTCGACTAATGTCTATTAGTATTCGTTTCCGCCCTTGAGCTGGGATCTTGGCAAAGGTTTTGTTTCTGTGGCCTTGTATACAACCAAGGGTAATATATATAACCTAACAAAATTTATTAAGTAAGTTTTATGTGACTGATTACCGCTGAGATATAAGCCGCACAGTGCGTGTGGCCACCACGCCTTGGCTTCCTAAGGGTCTACTGTGGCACCCTGCGCAGGTAGTGTTGTACCTAGTAGTACATAAAAATAAATTGGCAAAATGTGCATATGTACGCGCATAACTAAACGACGAACCGATTTAGCAACTTTTAGTTTTGAATTATTTGTGGAAGTCCAGTAAAGGGTTTAAAACATTATGAAATGGGAGAAACAATGAGGAAACTAGGATAAACAATTTTTTTTTCACAAAAACTGGACGTAGTGGAATTAAGTTCGCCAGGACAGCCAGTAATCAAAAAAACTCAACTAATAAAATAAATTGGGCTAATCCCATTGTAATCAAATTGTATAAACGATACAAACATAATATAGAAATACTCGTATTTGTTAAAACTCTAATAAACACCCAGACCAGGAAATACAGACATCGGTGTTCATTACATAAATGCTCTCCCGTCGGGGAATCGAACCCGAGCCTTGAGGTTGGCCAATGGACTTAGGCTCGTGCGCTACCCAATCGACTACAAACGCGATCGAAAAAGGCTGATTGTTTTGAAGCTTTGCTCGGGATTGGATATGTACCCGGTTGGCGATAGGCTTGCCATCTATCATATTGTAGGAATTAGTGTCTTCGGCTAGTCGTGGGTGTTTATTACATATTGTACGTTTTGCGATTACGTCAACTTAAGGAAAACAAAAACTATCATTTGAAAGTGGCTGTAATGAAACAACAACTTTTAATATCTATAAATTTTAAAGAAAGAAAAAAAATTTCGCCACAGACAGGATTTGAATTTTTTTTTTCTTTCTTTAAAATTTATAGAAATTTATCCCAAGCACAGGGCAAAGTGCTAAAATAAAAACTTTTAATATATCTTCACGCCCATATCTCTGAAGATGCACTTATGATGGTATCAACTCAAAAACAATCGAATTAATAAAATCAGTCCATCCGTTCATGCATCATGAAATGATCATAGGAAAAGGGGATTCATTTATATAAATTGGTATATTTCGGCGAAATTCGTACCGCTTTTCATCGTATTGTTTTTCCTCTTTTCCTTCCCTTTTCTTATTCGGTTTTTTCCGACTATAAACCTATAACTTCCACCATTTGAAATTCTGTCGTGTATTTTATTCTTCCCACCTAGCAACTATATATTTCAATTACTTCATGTCACTGGTCCTAGTAACCAGTTATGAGATGAATAACTGGTTCCAAATCAAATGACAAGTAGTGATTTTTTAACGTGTTATTTTCGTAGAGTAACCGAAGGCTTTAAAATTAATAAACGCCGCATACAATGAGGACAAAAGAGTTGCACAATTGACTTGAATCTTAATTTAGATTCAAAAAGATTTTCAAAGTATGTAAGGTTGAAATATCCAATTACTCTAAAGTTCATATAACAAAAAACCCCTATTGTAAAATATTTAAAAAGTAAAAAAAATCATTTGCGTAAAACATTAATTTAATAAATTTAATTTATATCTCCTATTATGTTCCCCGTGTTGGTCTGGGCTCGTAAAAGCCGAGCATAGGCGTACCGTCATTAGCGCCGTGATATCTGACTAGGTGGTGGAGTTTAGCAATGACTCAACCCAGTTGGTACCATTCTGACCCCATAAAATCAGTGCTTGCCGTTGACGTGTTGCGATTTGGAGGATAAGGTAGCCGGTAAACTTACTTTTGCTCGAGGTCTAACATCCCGGTCTCAGGTTGTTAACGCACCTTTCTTGTCTCTAGGCGGCGCAAAATTTCTTACCATCAGGCAATTTTTATCAGCAGGCAGGCATCAGCATCAGCAAACTGTCTCATTGTTTGCTGGAAGGCAATACCAATAACACCTCTCGCATCATAGGTTTCGTTACGTTTCACGGAAACGCGTAACGACCGACGTCTACTATAAAACGTCTATTATAGCAACCCTAAGCGTAGTATATACCGACCTGGTTTAAGGGTCAATGTGGTGACCCTTTCGGCACTAAAATAAAGTTTTATTACGGACGACCTTTTTCGTGATGTTAATCAAAGTAAATGGGACATGTGTTTGATGACATTGCTCCATAGGGCACACTCCAGACGAAGTTTCTGAAGTAAAAAATGTTTAAACACGGTTTAAATTTGGAAGTTGACATTTTATGAAACGGAATAACGTTCATGGTTTCATTAATTTTGAGTGTGTTTCAGACATATTTTATGCGATTGGACGGCAAGAAAACAGACGAATTTGTCGAAAATGGTATAGAGATATTAAGCATCTTGTGTAAATTTTGGCTATCCTGCCTACCTCTTTACCAGGACACGACAGGAACTGGAGTGAACTATCATCTGTAACAGGACTACTACTAGGTGGAGCTCGTCCAGATTGATATCAACGCCTTACCCGTATCTGCTGACATATCTTTAGTAGTCATTTTCTTTGCCGGAAATAAGGTGGTATGGTAGATTTGCACATGTGGCCTATGATCTCAACTATAAGATAGCAGCGCACCAGTAGTGTCAACGGTATCTATATGCGATGTTTATTTCTTACTTTTCAGCGAGCCGCCTGCATATACGGTTTATTAATATAAACTTAACTGACACTAAAATAAAAAAAATGTCCAAACCCTTTACAAACAATACAATTAATGTAGCTAAAAACCGTCTCGATCACGTCAACTTCTGACAAAAAATATCCGCATGCAATCGGAAATCCATCAATTGAAAAGTTATGAGAGCCATAAGCAAATACACATAGACATTAGACACGTCAAACTTGTAACAAATACCCCTCTTTTCCGATGGGGGATAATGCATTAGCAAAGTCTCGAATTCTATCACGGGGTAAACCAATTTTTTCAGCATCCAAATAATTAATAGTTAACAGTGCTCTAGTTGTGCCGCTGCTTACCACTTTGGGAGTTCGGGCGTAAACATAATTTACAAAATATTGTTTTTGATTTCGAATTACTTCTAACCTTTTAACCAATTATTTTGTCTATAACTAGCTGACGTCCCAGCTATTCACAGGTGGACAAACCTTCCTCTTGAGTCACTCTGTTTATAAAATAAACCGCGCTAAATTCCGTTGTGCAGCTTAAGGATCTCAAGCACATATACATTTTTTTATGATATTAAAAGGCAAACAAGCAGACGGATTTCCAGATGGTCAGAAATTCACGCCGCCTAGAGACACCAAAGCTGGTAATGGTGGCCAACCTGAGGCCAGGTTGTTAGGCTTCGAGCAAAATTAATTTTACCGGCTACCTTACCCTTCGAAGAGGAACACGTCAACGGCAAGCATTGGACGTTATGGCGGCTGGAATAGGTAAGACGGTGGTACAAATCCGGGCAAGTCGTTGCGAAACTCTACCACCTAGGAGGATGTCACGGTGTAAGTGACGGTAAGCCTATGCTCGCCTTTTACGAGCTGCCTGCCAGGATGGCACACGGTCTATTCTGCAAAAGAGCCCGGACCAACATAACATAGGGACAGACAGCGAAAAACGGTGTTTTTTTAATATGTAGTAATGATTAAGAAACAAGTTAATTAGTAAATCTTATTCAAGCAGTCTGAGATTTGTAACTTGTTTTAAATCGCATTTTATTTATTTAAAAAAATATTTAAAAGTTAACCATTTATCTCAATCATATTGTATCATTCAAACACATTAGTATACAATTTCTTTATGTAGATTTTGAAAGCATTTCAAAATTGCTTTTAATGAAATTGGGTTTTATTGGGAAAACCTATGCTACGTGTGTGTCATACTCACGCAATAATTTAAGGATATTTGGTCACAACTCACAAGACTTAGGTCCACCTTATAGGTACATACAGATTTTCTTTACAGAATCCCGTTTCGAAATCTCGAACGCAACGAACCCATACAAATCAATGGACATATACAAACCACGATGAGAAATATTCCGCACTGAATTTCTCTTTTTCGAATTTCTCAAGCGGCCCGGTGGGTTCAGAATCGCGTAACAAAAAAGTAATTTCGAACGCAACTCTTTTTCTTTCTTTAGGGTGGCCTCATTACTCAAGCTCATATGGTGAGATTTGGCGGCAACGAGGAAATATACGATACGCAAATTTCTTCATGATTATTTCATTTGTGCAGTTTCACTGAACAAAATTGTACAAAATGCCACCTAAAATTTCACTCAATATAAAAACGAAATTCAAATATTAAGAAAAAAATGCGACCATCTTCTTTCACGATTGCGCCAAAACCAAAGAGAATATAAATACTACGTAATACGTAATAAGAGGCGGGACTTCCATAGATAACCCGAATTTTGTATAAAATTTACTTAAAGTGAACATGTCACTTGACATAACATGGTGAAATGGTATAACCTGTATAATTTGAAAGTAAGTCTAAAGGCATTCAGATATAAGGCAACTAATGTCATATGATTTAGGCGAATAAAAAACATAGCACACTTATTTTTTTTATATTTTTTTTTACAAAATGTCAAAGTTGCGCCAAACTGCCAAAACTCCGAATGCAACTCGACCATAGACTTTTCGCGTGTTAACAGCTAGGATAACAGATAAGAAAACATAAACACGCAAGCGAGGGCCTTCGTGAAGTACGCGTGACGTAGCGGATTCTGCTGTCAGAAATGACAAGTGATGAGTATAATCTTCTAGGAAGTTCAGAAAATCATTAAACCATAATTATTTTCTCGTTATAAATAAAAACAAAAACTAGATTTGCTCATGTTAGGTAACAACTTGTTGCAGTTACAAGAAAATTACATAATATGTTGTAACATATATAAATATATGTAAATTGTTCATCAGCGCGATCGATAACATCCTTTTAATAATAAAACTTAAAAAAAATAATAATGGCTTTCTAAATAAATAACTTATATGGGAGTACTCCTACAAAAGGGGTTTTTGATGTTATATTGGAAGGCAAACAAGCTGACGGATTTCATGATGATAAGAAATTCACGCCGCCTACAGACACCAAAGGTGGTAATGGTGCGTTGCCAAGCAGAGGCTGGGATGTTAGGCCTCGAGCAAAAGTAAGTCTACCGGTTTAACGGCAAGCACTGACGCCATTGCGGCAGAAATTGGAAGAGTCGCTGCGAAACTCTACCATCTAGTAAGATGTCACGGTGCTAATGACGGTAAGCCTATGCTCGCCTTTTACGAGCTGCCTGGCAGGAAGGCAGATGGTAAATTCTGCAGCGGAGCCCGGATCAACCCAGGGAAAAACTATTTAACTATTATGTATGAGAAAAGATTGTGTTTTTGTATAACTATACTCGTACACTTAAAACTGAAAAACGGTTGCAGGGTTAGTTATTTCTTTAATTTTTTTTAAAAAACGTAGATCATTAGTAATATTATATTACGTTAATTTGTTTCCTTATTTTTATTATTAACATTTTAATTTCATGTTATACTTTTTTTGTATGATTAAACTCTTATCTATTGAACCTATATTTTTTATATTTTATAATAGTTTATAATGTCTCCGCAGACAAAAAGCTTGTCCGGTAGAGATCACTTTGGCGATGAGACTGTCATTTGTATACTAAAAGCTATAATCATATGCTGTTTGATACTTCATTGTACTTACGTTGTTGTAAGATTAATTGTGCACAATTGACGTTCATTCATTCATTCATTCATGTTTGTCGAACACCAAATTCTGCCTACTTTTAAGGGAGACGAGATTAATACGCATAGCACACACGCAAATCGATACTCACGCTAAACTTAGAGCCATGTGTTTCCATTTTTACTGTTACTAAGTTGATGTAAGTGTGTGCTGCTTTTTGACGAAATTTAGACTGCGTTAAGTGGTAGATGATTGATATTTTTCACCGATGGAAAACTACAAAAAACCGACGACTATTTCAACGAATACGTTGTCTAAATACACAGAAGTCGAATATTTTCGTCGATTGGCGAATGGCTTCGGATTTCATTATCACATTTTGACTTATTGGCAACGGTGGAGCCGTCGCAGCAGCCACTTTCATATTAGAATTTTTAAATCGGTTCCTATTTATTGGCAAAAACTATTACCATACATTAAAAAAAGTACTCCTTAAAGGTCGGCAACGCATCTGTGATACTCCTGGTGTTGCGGATGTCCGTGGGCAGTGGTGATCACTTTCCATCAGGCGACCCACTTGCTCGTTAGCTTCCTCTTGAATCAAAAAAATATATGTAAGACTCGAAGGTATAACATTCTCATTTTTTCACATCGGTTAAAACACTTTTATTTACTATAAAAGTTCATGGTTTAGAGAAGAGTTCAGCATAATGAGAGAACCAATCACGTTTTGACATTGAGCACCTTGTAGAGTGAAATTTTTCAAAATCTGTTCAAATAAAATTCAAAATGTTGTTTGGACGTATAGTCTTGGTGTACTGGTTACAAATGGAACAATATTTTCGGCTTAAACAAAACAATGATGGCAATTTGTTGCGCACTTACTAAACAAATGTTTAGTTATCGCTATCTTTTTTCAACGAAAGTAATAGAAAGAGACAACACAAATTCTGGAGGATATATTCCTGAAAATTTTAATGAAGAAAACTATCTTTTTCCGTCTTTGTTGGACCTAAAACGATAGGTACTCCTTATCATCATATTGATGGCCAATTTCAGTATGAAACCACGTGTAAATTATCATGGGTACTTTGACTGATAATTAATTTTTCACTTCTATTTATTCCCCCGCGTTGATCCAGTTCAGCTGATTAGAATAAACCATCTGCCTCTTTACTAGATAGCTCGTAAGAGGAAAGCACTAGTAAAAATATGGGTCAGTAACAAAAAGGCCACTGGTGATAGAATGCTGTGCAGCAATTTGCCCGGGTCCACAATCCATTCACCCACCACCTTACCTATTTCTGCAACCATAATGACTGTCTTTTTCCGGTCTGGTGAGTACGGCATCGGGCAGGCAAGCCTGGCCTTATAGGCCTTCCATCTGCAACATCTTTAGTGTATGAAGCCATGGTTACCTTTTACCTTCAGAACAGCCGTGTGCTTGATCGCTGACCTGACATATAAAAAAATATTTTGAAATTTACTTTCTTTTATATTTTACGATTAGGTATCTTTATTTTTTGGACATAAATTGATTAAATTTCTAAATAAAATCATTTTTTTACTTTGTAATGTAAACCGAGATACACACTTTTTCGTAGTAAAACACTTGTACTCATCCACTATACACTTTATACAACACTTTACGCTACTCTTCAGCCAACCGGTTTCACTTTTCACAGCATCATCAGGGCTTTGAAACTAAAGATGAAAGATTTTTTTTTCTAAATTGTTTTTTCTATAAGTTGACATATAATTTTATTTTTAATTTTTTAATACAATGGCACTTTTTAATCTCACTGTAATCCCTATTTTTGGTGGAAAAAAACTTGCTGTGGTATAACTTTGTTGTGGTGTGTTTACAGTTAACATTTTTATATGTGGTACCCACATATAAAAATCAGTCAGTAATATCCAACCAAATATGTACTGAACGTTAAACTAAAACTGGCTTTTCATCTTTAGTTTCAAAGCCCTGGTGATGCTGTAAAAAGTGAAACCGGTTGGCTGAATAGTAGCGTAAAGTGTTGTATAAAGTGTATAGTGAATGAGTACAAGTGTTTTACTACGAAAAAGTGTGTATACAATGATTCCACCAACTGCCGACGATTGCAAGTATATATTCTAAGTCAAGATATTTATTTGATCAAATATTGATTTCTAAGATGTCTCAGTTTCTTGCAAATATTACCAAGAAACTATGTTATTGGGCATCAGCCCATACGTTCATTTCCCTAAACCATGCTGAGCAGTCTAACATTTGCCTTTGATTGAATCTCTGTCTCCGCTTACAATTACGACACGTATCTTTTTTATTTTACTTTTACTAATGGGTATGTCTACAACTGTGCGCTTCTTTTTAATTCTTCATATATTTTATATCTTGCTTCTTTTAAATTCATCTTATTATTATAGTCTTCATAATTTGATGTCTCTGGGCGGTACGAATTTCTTACCATTTGCCTTCAAATATCATAAAAAAATGTATCAAGTATTGTGGGATTAAAAGTAAATAATAACCAAAAATTTAAAGAAATGACGACTTAAAATTCGGGTTTAAACTTTCGTATGCCTTATAGGTAAAAGGTTGTTTAGTTTCATGTTCATGTGAAGTCTGTCGCATTGATGTATACGATAAGACATATAATACGATTTAGAATATTTTTATAACGTCTGACAACGAATATGAAAGCACAATTGAAAGCGCACCCATCTGGACGTAGCAAATGAGACTGAAATTTAATTATGTACTAATTATAAATTATTCCAAATCTTCTGAAACAAACCTTAGCCATCTATATAAACTTTTGTACCAAGTGTACGTTTAAAAGAAACGCCACCGTTTTATATTCTTTGTTATGAATTGCCTTGAAGCATCCATTCTTCGATTGTAGACGAGGTCAGGTGTCATGCTATATCAACAACATTCTGACTTTCGAGGACGGCATTGTATGACACTGTATCGTAACATTTTTTCACTTCAAGAGTACCTAACGTCATACATTTTAATTTCCAAAAGTATTTGTATTCTACCGTACAAAATTAGGATAACGGCCAAACAATAAAAAAACTAAAGTAATAAAAGGACTAAAATTAGACACATGAAAGTTCGATATTTGGAAAATTGTGTTATTGAGGACAACTATAATATTTGCCTTCCTGCAAGAGTTTGCATGAAGATATGTATGTTTGTATCATCGTTGTTACTACTGAAGGTTTTTTTAATGTCAGCGGATCCTGATTTTGATGACACATCTTAAAAATATATTAAACTACGAAATATTTAATTATCCTTGGACAAGCTACACAAATTGAATCTAATACCAAAGTAAGTTAATTATATGCTTGTTGTATGGGTGTTAGTTAACTATTCAAGTATATAATAATAATATCTAATAATAGTTAGTAAGCACCTAGACCAGTAAATGTAGATATCTAAATATTCATCACACAAATGTCTGCTCCCGTCGGGACTCGGACCCGAGCCTCACGGTCGGTTATTAAATTTATTCAGGTATCTATTTAGGTATTTCTAGATTGCATTAAAATCCATCTAACGCCCATTAAACAAACATATAATTTGCTTACTTTGGGGTTAGATTCAATTTGTGTTACTTGTCCAGGGATATTTATTTGTCCAGGAATATATTTTATCTACTTATGTGGATGCTTACGTTGAAAATAATGTGTCAGTGATGATGCTGATATTCGCAATAACCCGGTTTAGTACCAATGGACTTTTATTTACGAATGTCACTGCGTGGTTGCTTAATAATTTCGGTAACAGGAAACATAGTGGTAAAGTTTAAAGCAGATCAAAAGCGAGAGCATCCAACCTAGTTCGCTTTCATGCGTAGGAAAACTTAAGCAGGACATACTAAAATGTTTGTAACGGTGTAAGATACAGCCATTTAGCTGATAAATTGACACGTGGGTAAGCTGTAAATGCGAAAGTTTCCATTGAATTGCTGGAGGACGACCGTATAAAGTGTTTTATTGGAAAACTACCACAAGTGACATCACGGACGAAGAGCTTTATGGGCCATGGACTGTGTGATTGGTCATAATTGGATAAACTGTTTGAGGTTACGTCTTAGTTACTGTGACATCTTTAGAATATTATCTGTGCATAAAGTAAATTCAAAGCTTTTAAAAGTTTTCAGGTTTTACTTGTGAAAGGATTAAAAATGTGGTACCTATATCATTCGTAAACCATAAAGTTTTGTGGTACTGAAAGGCAAAAACCTGAAGGCTTTTCTACTGAAAAAAGTATAACTTTTATTTGTGCCATTTTTACACCATGTTAGAGCGCGTATGTCTACGTGCGAGGGAGTACGCGCGTAAAATACCTCTTCTGGACAAGTCTAAACTAAGCATTAAAGATAGTAATGGTGTCTCCCATCCTGAAAATGCGCGTATTAGGTGCGTCCGAGTCTCGGTCATTGCATACATTTTGCTCGTGAATCACGAAACGTATCACTGCATTTGTATGGGTTATAATTAGATTGTAAAAATATCCTGAGAACGCGCCTATATCTATGCGCGAATGAATACGTTACCTATTCCTGCCGCCATAACGTTATGACGTGTTCCGTTTCGGAGGGTAAGAGAGCCGGTAAAGTTACTTTTCTCTAAGGATCGAGGCCTAACATCCCGGCCTCAGGTTGGCAACGCACCATTACCACCTTTGGTGTCTCTAGGCGGCGTGAATTTCTAAACATCACGAAATCCGTTTTGTTTGCCTTCCAATATCATAAAAAAAGAATACGTGCGGTTACGCATCCTGATGCTATGACTACTAAATGTCATAGATACGCATACATGATTTTTTTTAGTAAGGATTACCCGACACATATAATTCAGAGATTAGAAATATAATTCCATTACCTTACAAGCTATTCAACCTTCCAAACCGGAACCATTTACGCAGGACTATACGATCTTCTCTGACTGATTGCGATTTGGTTGTTAAATGTCAAAAATATCTTAAATTATTATTTTTTATAATGAAAAGCATTAGGACCAAGAGGTTTACGGAAAGAAAAATTGAAAATTGAAATTCAGAAAAGTTAAAATGCTAGCATCGACGATTATCTTTGAAAATTCAACGCCATAAAGTTATAAATTCATTTAGAAGAAATTGAGATACATTGTGTATAATATAAGGAATAAAAACAACAATACAAGGTATAAAAATAATGACTGAGCATGTGACTTATCTCCACCGAGTAAGCCATTCTCCCAAATTTTAAGAAAGACTTTCCAATCAATTCCAATAAAAATGTGTCAAATTGAAAATATGAGACCGTAGCTGAATATTTAGCAGATAAAAGAGCTAAGCAACACTTGTTCCTTGTGCCAATCTCTTAATTTTTTTATGTGAAATAAACGATTTTCATTTTCTCTTTCAATTATCCGGTATCTTTGTCAGTGTGCAGTCCGACAGTAATCTTAAAAATATTTTGAATAGTTTTGTCATTAGACATTACTAGAAACATCTCATTGGGCAATTTTTCAAAGTTCAAGATTTTTTAGTAATGTTTTCAGTTTATTGTGAAACATAGAAACGACTGCAATTTGTACTATAAATGCAACCCGTAAACGCAATGCTTTGCGCAAACAAGTCATTGTTAAACCACGTGTACTGAAATTTATAACCCTATTAAGGTCGTAGCGTTTGACTTTAAGTCTTATATATTGGACTTGTTGCAATGCAAACGTAATATATAAATATATGTTATTTCCATGCGTTTCCCGCATAATAGCAATCCCGCCTGGAAAGCTAGTAAGTAATAAAAATCACATATAGTAGTAAAAAAAAGTATCTTCACGCCCATATCCCCGAAAAGTTAGGCAGAGGCACAACCAAGGCACCCACGACTAGCCGAAGGCACTAAGTCCCACAATATGATATGTGGCAAGCCTATCGCCAACCGGGCACATGACCAATTCCGAGCAACTTTTTTTTAGAAAATTGGAAAAACACAATTTTCTTTTTGTTGCCCGACCCGGGATTGGAACCCGGGACCTCAAGCAGTCAAGTCCAACATCTGAACCGCTAGACCACTATAGACGCTAGACGTATAGTAGTACTATTAAATAATGCGCTTCGGCTATAATCGTCAAGCTTCGGAAATCCGAATGTATTTTAAAGATATATCTATATACCTAGAGTTGTTATTACATAATTCAGGGGTATAGAATCAACTTGGGTTATGTCCTCCGAGACTAATTTTATAGTATGTAACTACTTATTTAGATTAAACAAATAGAAAGCAACTAGCCGATTTAATTCATACTACTGTCTCCGTCCTTACTATATCAGAAAGTTAAATTATGTTAAATAACTGTCGGACATAACCACATCGGTTCCCAAACATTGGACTAAACCAAGTTTGTTACCAAAAAATCAGGACGTAACCAACAGGGTTGAATTCAGGGGTAAAGATTAAATAAAATAAAACAATAAAAATCGAATGCCATATATTTTTTTTCAAATTACTATCTCCACGGTCAAAAGCGAATGGCGACACATTTTAAAGTAATTGCATCTTGATAGGATTTTGGAGGAATCTTATAATATGCCGAATCAAACTTTCACAACACAGCACCCGTTACTTGATTACAACTTTGGTTTTATGTTCAGAGTGCGGTAGTTTTGGTAAATACTTTGAATGCCTAAAACAGTATAAAATGTGTTAGTTAAGAATAAAAATACCAACTCTAATCTACCAAATAATTATTTAAGAAACTGGAAAATAACCGAAGATGATTAACAATCAATCCATTACAAGTTAAAAGTCTTGGTTTTTCTTGGAAATTTAAAAAAAATCCAAGCGTACACTAACGACTTATACTACCTATTTTTAGTAGGTATGTTTAGAGAACCAAAAATATAAAAATATTAAAATCGAGTTTGAAAATGTTCGGTCTGTGCTTTTGAAGAAATAGCAAAGTAAGACATAGTCATATATAATTATTGTTATACCTAATTATTATTGGCCTTTCTAAGAAAGGGTCATAGTTCGGACCTGGAAAAATTCAAACTTACCGGCGTTTTTTCACTTTATTCACTTGCTATTTATCGGGTTGTGCTGTCTTTAATCTTGGTTTTTTTTTATCCATCGGGCAAGGAGAACTAACTATCCATGTTGATGAATCACAATAGCTAACAAACTTTTATCTATTATTTTTATTTATTTATCACAAAAAGCAAGAGCACGATAACGGTGAATCGTACGAGCTGGCATTACTGTTTTACTTTAAATGGCGCCCTCTGATTGGTTCATGTGGACAAACCCAGATTTGATACTCACTTGAAAGGGACGTTACTAAGTTTGAATCTAAACAATACTTTTAAATCGAATATTGTCGTAGTTGAGCCATATTTGATAACAAATGAATTTTTGAGGTGACATGTGGTCCAAAAATTGAATCGTTGCCATTAAAAAAGTATTTACGATTTTTTGTGGACATAACCAATTATTTTAATTCTAATTAATCGTTTGGCTTAAATGTAGATTAGGTCAGCCAATTTAAAAAATAAAAGTATGAAGTGTAAAAAGAGTAAAAAGTGTAACGCCGAAGCGCAAAGTTTCAATAGTAGTACTATTTCACAATCTTAAGTGTATTTCCATTTTTCAATATTAAAAAATTTGGTTTAAAGTAGTACATTAGATTTCCATGAAAACATCAAACAAACAAGGGTTATCAAACATCTGAGCATATCTATATTTTATAATCGTTTACATTTCAAAAGCACCCTGACAAAAATACAAAAACAAAAAAACCGTGGACAAGAACTACAAATTGTACCTAGCCCCAAAGTAAGCAAATTATATGTTTGTGCTATGGGTGTAAGTCAACGATTTTAAGACAAAGAAATACTTGAATAGACACCAGTTTAAGTTTAATAAACATCCATACTCGAAATGCAGACATCTAAATGTTCATCGCGCAAATGGCAGGCCGTTGGGAAAATAGCCCAAACCGCACAGTCGGTTGATGGAATTAGACGTGTACGCTATCCCCTTGGCCAAAGAAGCAGTCAAATTATAATTAATCCCTCTACAATAATTAGTAATCTCAAACGTTTTAAGTTATTACTTGTCAGACACATTTTTTTTTATATCTAAAAGAGATATTAATACGTCACTATACTACAAAAGCAATTTATTAGTATAACCTAAACTACGAGAAGATAGACATATTATCTTCTCTTTTTACTTTTTTTTAGTTCGATTATTGAAGGAGCAGATATATGTGTGATGAACATTTCGATGTCTTCATTTTTGGGTGCTTATTAAATGTATTCTGGTATACTAATAACAAATATTTATTGATATTGGTACCGTTGACTAACACCCATAACGCAAGCATATAATTTGTTTATTTGGGGTTCAATTCAGTTTGTGTAACATTTTCAGGGAGATTCTTTTTTAACTCAAAAAATCTCCTTTGTTACGGAGTTTGGCCCCTGGTCCAGATTTGTCAACGCTTGCCCATAACCGAATCAAACATCACCCCTCGATGTCAACCCTTTTCCGAATTTCGATAAAGTTGTAAAAACCTCGTAGATAGTTGGTAACACATTAGTCATTGAAAATAACTAAGTTTAGCCAAATACATGGAATCTAGGAATACTTTCCTACATATTACATTCACTATCCTAGTGACTCTGGATCTGTCAATCCTTTCAACCACTTGTTTGTATGAGCAGATGGCAGAGCCCATCCCTCTTCTCCGCAGGCATTTTAACCCCCATAAAATATGATATCAACCCTCATTTACTTTTGCGTGAGGTCTAACATCTTGGCTTCATTTTTAATTATTTATACGGGATACTCACGATCTCTTTTTATTTTATTTGTCGATATTTCGGCCTAGTTGCATAGGCCGTGGTCACGACGGGACTGCGGCGGCGAGCTGTAACTTTTGACAGGAGGATCTACTGACAGATGAGCCAGTCAACCCTCCGTCTAATTCTTCTTTTTTGAACGTCCTTGTCACTATCATTTCTGGGCACTATATCGCGACACACAACACTAACTATGTCCCTATACTTTACGGCACTTTTTGTAGTTATAGCCCGGCACCGACCAACAATTGGATCCCGTATAAATAATTAAAAATGTTATTAATTCGCGAAGATTTAATTTTAAAATCCTATCTTGGCTTCAGGTTAGCAGCGCACCATTACCACCTTTGGTGTCTCTAGGTGGTGTGAATTTCTTATCATCAGGAAATCCGTCTGATTGTTTGCTTTTCAATATTATAAAAAAACAACGAGCTCTAGCAAAAAATCTACTGATAAAATTTCTATACCGATTTTACCAATAGGCAAAGAGATTCTTGAGGAAGGTTAAGATTTAAAATTAGTAACGGTTTCTTTTTATTCTTATATTATTTAGAAGCTTTAATCAAAAATGCTCCAAAATCCTTTAAGTAATAAAAATGTACGTTAGAGTCGTTTCTCTTTTAAAGATATACAAAAAAGTCCGCGGTAGCTTGAACCAATATTTTAAGGATAGCTTATTATAACATTCTAACTTTTAAACGAATGATAATTTGATGTGGTAGTTAGAAAGCTAATATAAAGGATAAATATACATAGATTAGTTATCTTAAGCATTTCATGTACAGTGAAATTTTTATACTTCAAACAATTTCATGTTTTATCTTAGAAAGCAACGCTAAGCTAGAACATCTCCCACAGCTTGCCTAGGCGTCTAGCGATATAAGTAGCTTGTTTTAATGACTGCAGGCATAATTTATTTTGGTTTTGCTAATACGTAGTTTTATTTTCATATTAATTTTTGGTACCTATTTTTATTCTTTTCCTTTAGTAAAACTTTTAATTTCCATCCGGCCTTGGTCCTGAGTCCTACAAATTTATATTATAATTGCAAAAGTTTCTATGTTTGTGAGTATGCTTTTACGGCTTAATTGATTTTGAATTAAGTTAAATTTAATAAAATTTGGTAAGCAACCACCAATTTCAACAGCTAGTTTATAAATAAATTTAACTTTAGATTAATAAGCAGATAAACATACGAAATTTCATTAACACGAGTTTGTATATTAGCAAGTTCAATGCACCACCTGTTGATACAGTTACGAATGCGCTGACATTTATGTAACAAGGCCGTTACAATGATTACTGGCCTTGGTGACCTCTGGTTTGATATCACTTTACGCATATAATATACTATATATTTTCGAAATCAAGTTATGATATGTGTATGAAATTTCCGTCTCAGCCATTCCAGCAAGCCTAGCAGGAAAAACAAACCGATTTCACCAATATTTGTAGGCATCGTAACCATCAAACCTCATGTTTGTTTTAGAATTTTTCACATTATTAAGGTATTTCTAAACTACTTATACACTTGAAAATTGTCATAGTTTTTAAATGACTTCGAAAAACAGGCACGATGTCTCTAATATGTTTTGATGTAAATTCATTGATTTTTCATGTCTGAATTTCTTCGCCTATTTGAAAGAGTGTACTTTCCAAGTATTCCTAGTACCACTAACTTTGGATCTGATAACAGAATCCCAGGAAAATAAAAAAATATTCAAATTTTGAGTACTTAGATGACTTATGCCCGGTTCCTTTATTTAAAAAACAAATAGTCGTATTTGCATACAAATGGTAGTTTTTTGTACTAAAAATCTAACTACGGTCATCCGTTGTTGATTGATAACTCAAAGCATTTTGTGTAACTATGACCAACATCGTTACATTTAGATAAACAACCCATAGTTGTACTAACCGATTGCGGTTCGTTGATTTTACGAACCCCCCGATAATTGTTAGAATCCAAGTTGGTTATTTGCACTTATATTATTCTCAAGTTTATTAAGCTTGACACTACTAATCTCTAACCGTTACTTCGAATACATTTTCATTCTGTTAGTTCCATACTAATCACTCATCTTTATAGTACTCAACCAGGAGACACTACCACGCTGATGGTTTACCTCGACATTTTTTGTCTCACCGACATCCAACTAGAGTTGGGCTATAACAAGCAATTTACTAAAACTGTTCCACCTGTCACAGCTCGAAAAACCTGTTCCATTGGAACAGATCCTGATATTGCAACACAACCTGAACGTTACTCAAGTAACAGGAAAAAAAGGTGAATCTCGAACATAAAAGTTATGATCCTCTAATATCTGTTTTAAGTTTATTTTCATTAATTTTTTGGTGGCACGTTGACATTATAAAACTCCCAAATATAGAAAAATAGGAATTAAGGTGTATCATTACCATTTTTTGTATTTTTTTGCAAATTAGAATGTACAATATTTTATCACAAACACTCTCGGATATGATAGTGTTTCGTAGTTACTACACTACACTACTGCTCGTGAAACAGCCAAAACTGTTCCAGAAGTTTCGGAACAACAGGTATGCATTCTGACATATTATACGCCTTACTCCTACTTCCAATACATCTTTCCAATTCAAATTTGAATTTTCTTCTCTTCTACTGCAGTCCGTGGCCTTAAGTACATTTAACAGTTACCGGCAAGGTTGTGATTTTGATAATATCAAAAGTTTTCCAATTTCATTTTCATTTTAAACTAGCCGACCCGGCGAACTTTGTATCGCTTGACATTAACAGCTTGTATTTATTAAAAAGCTTTTTTTTGTTTTTCCTGCAACTTTCCCTGTTTTTTCTTTACGTAAGACCCTCCATATGACCAAAGAGTATATTAATATACCTATACAGGACCTCCTTACAATAACTAACAACAAAAAAGAATAAGTAAAATTAGTCCATCCGTTCAGTCGTGAAGGAAAAAGTATCATCACACCCATATCTCCGAAGAGGTAGGCAGAGGCACACGACTAGACGAAGACACTAAGTCCCACAATGTGATAGATGACAAGCCTTAGATTATAATTAATGATAAATTTAATAAACCTAAACTAAACAAAAATGAAATTCTACAAAGTTTCCTTTACGCGAGTCTGTATAATATTAGCAAGTTCAATGCACCACCTGTTGGTACAGTTACGAACGCACCGACATTAACGCGACAAGGTTGACGACGACCACTGATCTCGGCCGACCTTTGGTTTGATATGGTTACAAATACATGATGGTTATATAACAGTTAAAACCAGAATACCCCAAGCAGACACGCCGGCGTCGTCTTAATATTATTATGAATACATTAACAAAAAAGTAACAATAACACTAAAAATTAAACCAAAAAAAAAAAAACGTAAAAAAGAGAATTAAAATTTTCGCCACGGGACTTGATTAGTAGCTCAAATGGTTAGAGCATTAGTTGACTGCATCGATGGTCGAGAGGCTAGCGACCTACACCGACCAATCGCGAGGCTCGGGTTCGATTCCCTACGGGGGCAGGCATTTGTGGATGAACATTTAAGATGTCTGCATTTCCGGGTCTGGGTGTTTATTTATTTTTTCTGGTATCTATTTAAATATTTCTATGTATTAATAACGTTGACTAACACCCATAATGCAAGCATATAATTTGCTTACTTTGAGGTTAGATGTATTCGTGTAACTTGTCCATGGATATTTATTTATTATTATTAGTTGGCTTGAGACAAAAGATTACAGGTTGAAATCCTGCCTCGAGCAAAAGTCAGTTTACTAGCTACCTTTCCCTCCGAATCGGAACACGTCAACAAGTGTTGGACGTTATGGCGGCAGGAATAGGTAAAGCGGTGGTACCAATCCGGGCGGATCGCTGCAAATCTCTACCACCTAGTAGAATGTCACGGTGTTAGTGACGTTAAGCCTATGCTCGCCTTTTACGAGCTGCCTGGCAGGAAGGCAGAAGCTCTATTCTGCAAAGGGGCCCGGACCAACTCAGGGGAAAATGTCTGAACTTATATAACTGAAACAAACACGACACTAGCTGTATTATCAATAAATAAAATAAATAACACCTTATTGCCTGAAACTCGATACATTTTACACTAAATAGTGTTGAGATAGGTTTTTAAATCCACTGACTTATGATATTAGTAATCGATAATATTTGCTTACTTCATAAGTTGCGCAATTTTTGCTATATTTACAAATTTTCGACCATCGATTGCAATAGTTATATAATCAAATTACATAATTAGATGAACATGATGCTGCAAGCTGCTGCTCATTCTTCACCAGCAGGACAAAACAGGAAACATTTTAATTTAAGGAAAATACTTCAAAATATTAATTAAAAAACTGGAATTCAAAATTAGAAGACAAAGCTTTTTATTCCAAATATTTTTAACCCCCGTCGCAAAAAGAGGGGTGTTATAAGTTTGAAGTATCTGTCTGTCTGTGTGTCTGTTTGTCTGTCACCGTAACTCCCGAACGGAGTTATTTCAATTTAGTTTTTTCTTGTATGAAATGAAACATATGTGCGAGTGTTCTTAAACATGTTTGATGAAAATCGGTTGAGCTGTTTAAAAGTTGTGGGGGTGAAAGTGGGAAGATTAACCGATTTTTTTACTTTTTAAAGGGAAATTAAGTTCTTGTGTCGGGGTTTTTTTAAATTTTTAATTTCATAGTTACATTCATTAAATTGAATTTGGAGGTCCTAATCAGGGTTTTGAATACCAATGTTATAATGCTTAGTTAGAAATAAGCAATATGGAGATATTGCTTATTTCTTTTACAAACACCGAACACGCTGTTTTCGAATACTGTTGACACCACTTTATTTGGATAATACCCCAGCGATTTGGTCTTTGTTAACCTGGCTATCTATGTCTATCGACGTTTTCGTTGTGTTCTTTCATATGCCATTCTTTCCACATGACTAATGTAGAATAATCCTTTATTTTCTGGTCTTCCTCCCAGCTCCGATTTTGTTCGTGGTCTCGTCGTAGTGGTATCGTTAGTTAAAGTCTATTCACATTCTGTGTTACTTGGAAGATTTTCCGTCAAAACCATTATACGGCTTTCGCAAAATCTGCAAAATGAATTCGTATTCTATATCTGTTACAATGGGTTTCCGCAAATTAACAAGAGTTGCATCAAAATATCCACATGATTTTTAGCATCTTCACGCCCATATCCCCGAAGAGGTAGGCAGAGGTACAACCAAGGCACCCACGATTAGCCGAAGACACTAAGTCCCACAATTTGATAGGTGGCAAGCCTATCGCCAACCGGGCACATTTCCAATCCCGACCAGCATTTTTTTATTAGAAAATTGGAAAAATCCAATTTTCTGTTTGTTGGCCGACCCGGGATTCGAACCCAGGACCTCATGCAGTCAAGTCCGACACCCGGACTGCTAGACCACAGAGGCAACACATGATTTTTAATGGCAAATTACAACGAATAAGCATGTAGCTCTCCTGATGATTAGAGACAACTGCAGCCTATAAACACTATAGATGTTGTAGATACGTTGCTGTCCTATGGCCGGGATTTTATACTAATAATGTGCAAATCTACCGGCTGTCCGACCCTCCAAAACGAAGAATGGCATTGTCATTATGACAGCAGGAATAGGTAAGGTGGATCCCCGGGCAAGCTGCTGTAGTGCACCCTGCCATCAGTAGTCTTGATGGCAATGACCCGTTTCGTGTTTGCATGCCTCTTACGAGCAACCGGGCAGGACGGCAGATGGTCTATTCTACACAGAGGACCAGGACCAACACGGGGACAGACAAAAGAAACAAAGAACTACGGGGAAACAAAGAAGCTTGTCCTTTCTCATTTTTACACTAACGTTTACTTTCAATTACATTTTCTCTGTTTTCCTTACGATTGTCAAAATCTAGACGTACGACTTAGTATCACTCTTTTTTTGTGAATATCCAATGCGCATGAAGATACTCCCTTTTTTATTATTCAAATTTAGTTTTGAAAAAAAGAAATTTTTGTTCGAATTCGGTTCTTTAGCTATATGCATGTTTTATTTCCTCAAAATCAGTTGAGTGGTTTAGCTGTGAAAGAGCAACATACAGACAGAGACTTTCGCATTTATAATATTAAACTGTACGATGGCTTAAGTGATTAAGAGTTTAGTTTAGTGGGGTTACACAACCTCGTAGCTGTGGATTGGGAGGGTCATCTCTTCCAACCCCTCGTCAGATTTAGCTGATATTAAAGCCAAAAATTGAACAAAAAATTAGAACCTTCTGCACCTAAAATACTGAATAAACATGTCCCTAGTAATTAGTCGAGTGGCTAGCGTACACGCCTAACTACACTGACCAACCGCGAGGCTTGGGTTCGATTCCCGACGGGTGTAGGTATTTGTCTGATTTACATTTAGATGTCTGCATTTCCGGGTTTAGGTGTTTATTCAATTTATTCTGGCATTTATTTAAGTATTTCTATGTACGAGTATAGTTGACTAACACCCATAACACAAGCAAATAATTTGCATATATTGGGGTTAGATTGAATCTGTGTAACTTGTCCATTAATATTTATTTATTTATAACTAGGTCTAAACTCATTACCCTTTTTTAGTTGTTACACTTGGATAATAAAGAAGGCGCCTGTAATTCAGCTTAAGCAGCGTCTACAATATACATACAGGTGTATTTAGCTGATATGTTCATATTACAGTGAGTAATCAGA
>NJDC01058323.1:11469-23150 GCA_002245475.1 Calephelis virginiensis
CATCTCTATCTCAATCCATGTTTAGGAGCTACGATGCCACATACAAACACGCACACACACACACATACACACACTAACACATAAACACACATGCACACATACACATAAACACACACACACACACACACACACGTCAATCAATTGCTGTTCGTTACTAGTCATGCTAATACTCGAGAACAGCTGGACCGATTTAGCTAATTTTGGTTTTGAAATCTTGTGGAAGTCCAGGGGAGCTTTAAAAATAATAAAAAGGAAAAGTAGGAAAATCAACATTTCAATTTTTGCCATACAAACAGGACGGACCATACATTCACTAGCTAGGATAGCTAGTTTGTAATAAAATATCTACATATATTTGATGACTTGAATTTTGGATTGACCACCTCGTTGGTGGAGGGGCTAGCGTACACGCCTAACTCTATCGACCTACCGCGAGGTCGGGTTCAATTCCCAACGGCATTTATGGCATAAATATTTAGATGTTTGCATTTCTCAAGTCTGAGTGTTAACTGTATAATTAATTTATTCTGGTATCTATTTTTGTACCTATGTGTTAGAATCGTTGACTAACATCCATAAGTCATAATACAAGCATATAACTTGCTTAGATTTAATTTGCTTAACTTTTCCAGGTATATTTATTTATTTATGATTTTACTACTAATGCCAGCAAAAGACATGTAAACTGGGTTACTTAATGTCATCATACATAATTTGAAACAAACATCTTAAAAACTACTTTACCATACATAATTAAATGCCCTGTTACGTAAAGTAACACATTTTCGGGACTGTACAAGAATCAAAATTGCTTCAAAATGGATCAAATGTAGGTATTTGATCCATTTTGAAGCAATTTTGATTATTACATCTGTCTGACAGGAAGGGTTCTGTGTTACCAATGATAGAATACAAAAACAGTGTTATTAATTACACCCTACTTTTGCCGCAAGCCATTATAATCATCATGTTAGCATTTCTTCTTTCTTTAGGTATTGGCCTTCACGTTAGTATTTTGCCATTAGTCAAGTAGAAATTTGCATCAAACTAAATCAACTTTAATCAATTATAATTAGTCATCAGTCATAAGTCGTCAGTAAGTCATGTCTGGGTTTTAAGTAAAACGGTGGCTTCGTTACTCAAGCTAGTCTATTGAGATTCGGCGGCAGCGAGGAATTAGACGATACACCAATTTCTTCATGATTACTTGATTTGTGCACTTTCACTAAACAAAATTAATCTAATTCCCACCTAAATTAACTAATTTCACTCAATATAAACACGAAATTCAATAACTATGAAAAAATTACGACCATCTTCATTCACGATATTCATTTTGCCATTAGTCAAGTAGAAATTTGCTACAATATAATTTTTTAAACTTTTTAATTACTTTAACTTTAACTTTTTCATTAATTTAAACCATAGAATTAGAATGTGCAAGATCAACAAAGCGTGGGAGCGAGAATGCCTTATCAGGTATAAATTGCCTTAGAGGAAAAGAGAGATAGTCAGTTATCGATGTGATAATATCTAAGCGAATAAGAGTCCAAAGAGTTGCTGTCGTACCGGCTCGCTATGAAATGTGTGAATTATTTCAATAATCTTACTATTAAAAAATAAGGGAATTTACGAGCAAGTTTGGTATCGTGTTTAGTAAGCGCATGTGACTTTACAAAATGTAACAACTCCAATAAGACACATTTTACATGCAAATATAATTTTGTTGTTAGAATATTTAGAACTTTGTTTTGTCACTTTTTTGCTATTAACCTGCCCCGAAAAGGGATTTTTACAACAACGTATTTATTTGTATAGTTTTATATAAGTGTATTTTGTAAATTTAACCAGAATTAGCCAAGATATCAGATAAAATAGTAAATTGTTTGGTTACGCTAGGGCTTGACAAAGCGGTGACGTCGTGAATATCGATGAAAGTCGATATTGGCTGTTTAGGCAAATTAAGTTACACAAAAAACAGTAGTATATGAATCTTTTTTTTATATATTTGATATCAAATTTAGTTGTTAAGTCTATAAATTATATTTTTTACAAAATTTCTTAACAGTTTCGATGTGTTTTTTTCAAATGCTGAAAAAGTCTTTTGCTTGATTTAATAGTTCTAAGACATTTAAAATTCAACTGCTAAACCCATTCGAGTATTCTGTGACATAACCTAAGTAATATTAATTTAAATTTCTGTTCTCATAGATTCCCAAAGAATTCTTTAGTAAGGCGATTTTAAATAGACATGGATGTACTCCAAGAAAAATGAACACATGAGACATTACGCAAATAGTATTCACGGCTAGATTTCAAGCTAGGCGTTACTTCCTAATCTTTTATTACAAATTTGACACTTTCAAAGAGCGGACATAGAATTACGGAATTAGAGAAAAATCAATAATAAATGTTATTTTTACTTTAAGACCAAGCTTTATGACCTCTTACCGCTATATTTTTTTATATCATATGGTACCAAACAAGCAGTTGGCGTTTTTGATGGAAAGAGACAACTACCGCCTATGTATATCAAAGTTGTTGTTTTCACCTTTGTAGTTTGGTGTTTAAGAATCATAGGCCGTTGTCCTCCCTCTCAAAAAGCTACTATGAGGTGAACATAGTTTACGTGGTTTATTATTAACAAGATCACTGGTGGCAGAGTGATGTGCATGCACGGGTTGGAATTTCGAATTCACCCCTTATCTCTTTCAGGTGCTGTATTCATGTGATGTTCGATTGCGAAAGATTGGGCAGCTAGACTTGCACAATACGCCTAACAGTCTGGCCACAGAACAGCGATACACCTATAAGATGTTTGGTGTCAGTAGTCCATGGTTGTCCCTAACTATTTTACGACTCTTATGTTGGTTGGCTGTCTCAAAGCAAAAAAAAAAATACTTTGCTATCTGTATGGCGTGATGACATTTCACATTATTTTACTAATAATTATCCTACGCTTTCACCGGAGTATAACAATGAATAGGAATGCAGTAGTTTTAGAAAAAAGTTAAGATTGTGACTCAAAAACACGGACGTAATGTGGAAATCCATCAACTAGTAGTCACTGTGGTAGCGATAAGTTTAGCCAATTAGCTGGTTTTTTTTAAAAATAAACAATAAACTAGATTCATTTATCGATATAGTAAGCGTACGTGGCCTAATAACAACCCTTTTATAACTCACACATATTTACTCACATGTGAGTATATATTTTTTATCTATTACATCCTTAATCTGTGCATCAAACTTACCAAAATCGGAATTCTATTATAATTAGTCGTTAGTCATCTTTAAGTCACGTCAGGGTCTTGGGTAAAGTGGTGGTCTCATTACTCAAGCTAATATAGTAATATAGCTTTGGCGGCAACGAGAAAATTCACGATACGCTAATTTCTTCATTATTATTTCATTTGTGCACTTTTACTGAACAAAAGCCACCAAAATTGACTAATTTTCATCAGTATGAACCCGAAATTCTATAATTATGAAAAAACTTCGACCATCTTTTCTCTTGATGGCACCAAAACTCTTTCTTGTAATTGCTAACCAATTTCTTTTGTGGTTTGACATAATTGACAAGTGTCAATTTTTAGTCTATTGTTGTTTTAGTCTTGATCGAGTTCGTTCGGCGGTGACTAATTTCCGTAACATTCTCTCAGACTAAACCGATAATGTGAAATACATTGCACCATGTATATACCAGTGCTGTGTTCTATGTTGTGACAGTAAACATAATATCGTCTAATTGTTTCAATTTCCAAAAACTGAGATAGGACTCCATAAGTTGTTAAAGTGTGTATCTGGCGGTGAATGTAAAAGTTTTGTTGAACTTCGTAAATTGTACGTTTATATTATTCCTGCCACAGTTTAAAAAACATGGTCGTTTCAAGTCATGGCATGGCAGTAACCGGGGTCGTGGTGGGACCCCTGCGAAACCAATTGGACCAGGGAGGCCGCCCCTCAGTACCCCTCTCGGTCTAAGAGGGGACAAGAGGAGCGGGCAAAGGGTGGTGGGCCTTTGGGCCAGTGTGGGTTTGCGGCTTCCAGGCCTGCGGAGGAAGAGGGTGGCTTTTGCAACTAACCCTCCAATAGAGATGGGGTTGCGGCAGGTCAGGGGGTGCCTGTCGCCACGGGGACCCCCGAAGGCACGGGGGCACGTTGTGTCTCCGTGCGCCACTTTGACGATGATTAGCCTCCTGTTGAGGTGGGCTTCCCGATGGGATAGGACGCAGGAGCATAAAAGTTGGTAAACTTATAGTTTATGTGCAGGAGAAGTGCAGAACGCTAATATTTTTCAATAATGATGCTTATAAAGTACATTAAATCAATAAATAAAACATTGCCCACACTACCATGCATTTGACACACACAAACATATATATTGATGATAACGATAAAAGATGGCGTATTAAAAAGTTTGGAAATAAAGTAGTTGGTCTTGGAAAGACGGCGTTCTTATCAACAAGATATTAAAAAATTTTATGGTCGAATGTCGACCAATAGGTGACCACAAGTTTTTTTAAACCGGTCCTCCAGTATCCAATCGAATGATCAAACAAACAACAATCTAATCTTTGTTATTAGTATAGATGACACAGGAAACCTTAGAATACTAATTGGAAAAATAACCTGAAAAAGGAAATGCAAAAAACAACTTAAAAGTTTTAATCGAATCTATGTATTCGACGAATTTCCTTATTTGTGAGTTGCACAAAAATATTAACGAACTCTTTCACGGCTACACTCTCGAATAATCAATATTTAATTAGTATAACTCTATAAATAAAATTTTAAAAGGGCTTGACATATACAGATTACCTAAGGTATTGCCTCCAATGCAAGATAAAGCATTAATAAAGAAATATGAAAGAAAAATAAAAAAGAAATAATACTCAGATTGTTTTTTTTTCTTTAATGGATAAAAATTATAAATGAAAACGAATATATAGCCTACCTACTATTTACTTTTTAACCTAAAAGCCAAATCCCTGCATCCAAAGCTACGTTTTACCGTGTGCCGTGTTGTAACGTGAAATAGTTATAATGTTATTATCTGTCCTACCTATCTGTCAAATTCTACTATTGGGGTTGAGAACGTCAAAATAATTTACAGGGAGATTGTCATCTGATGCGTAGCATTACTAAGTAATCTGTGGAATAAAATTGTAATTAAAAATATGTATTGAAAATGGTGATTTTTGTAAACTCTGAATTATTTCTTTAAATTCGTCCCAGTTTCCTCTAACATAATATTGTTGACACACATAGTTCACTATAATTTACTGTTAGAAAATTTAATAATGTTAATTTTGCTAATATAACCGTGTGGAAGTGAAGAATGGAAATGTAAATATATCTAACATTTATTCATTTGTTACCATTTTAAAACAATTCAGGTCTTTTAAACAAAACAAATACCTATGTTAATAAAACTTCATTATTTTTAATTATTTTAGAGTAAAAGCCAACGCTGCATTCCTATGTAATTACGAAGTAATGCAAATCCTACAGCAACTGAAAGACACTACACAAAAAAAACATAAACGAGAGGGATCCTTGGCAACAGTAACATACGAGGTACTATTTATTTCTTTACGTTTTAATACTGCTGTTCGCACGTCTAGTTTGAAGGTTTTCAATACCAGTTTCTTTTGACTCAAATTATGACTCCTGATATTTCGTCTTTGGCGGTGGAAATTACCTTCTTACATAAGTGTGTCTCATTGTATTAAAAAACAAGAAACTTAGTTGTAAGTGTAAGTTATATATAGGACATAATTTACTGTAAATAAAATAAAGATATAATAAAGTAGACAATTTCTGACCATAATATTTTGCAAATTTTTCATGTTTTACAAGCAATTTCAATATTCTATTTATGGTAAGAGATAGGCTTATAGAGTTGTTTCTATGATATTTTGTTAGGTTTGGTTAGTATATATAGGTTAGGTTAGTATATAAAAAAGTAACTAGTTGCCTACCTGGTAACTATAGAATTACTTTTGAATCTTAATTTTACACATATTAATATTAGATTTGTGCCATTTTGCTCTTTGTAACACAAAACATCAAATAATTAATGGTTGGTAATAATACTTATAAACAATAATTTATTATATTGGATTTGTTCAATTTTTTAATAACTAATTGTTAGTAATTTACTAGTATTGTTTTCAAGACTATAAAATCTCTCAAATCCGGTTCCAAATTGTAGATCGGTTTGTGAAATTTGCTATTATTTAAAATAATTATCCAAAGTCAATAGAAAGGAAGATAGTGAGACAGTAGACAGACCACAAAAGGTTTTTGAAATACTAAAACAAAAATAGATTAGGTTGCCAATTAAACTGTATGTTTTTTTTGTATGTTTGTTACTTGATTACCCTGCCAATTATGAACCGAATTTGATGATTTTTCTTAAAGGTAGGTCATGATTCCGAGATGGTCTCATATTAATTTGATCATAGTCGGACTACTAAGTTTTGAGTTATAATTAACGCTGGTGAGGTAGTCAACCCCATCAATAATGAGATAAGCAAAAATTTATTTATTATTAAGTATAACTGAAAACTATTAGTAAGATATTGATAAAATCAATTTTGATAAAATTTGTGTGAGATCTTGATGACCTTGGAATTGTCGGCTATCTTTCAAATGAAGAAGTATCAAATCACGTAGTGGTACCTACTAAAAAGTTCCGACAGTTTTTGCAGTTTTATTGCACTTAATTATTGAAGCCTAATAAATAAGTTTGCTGATGGGGATACTCTTTTTTATGGCTGAGGTAGAGCCGTGAAGTAGGTGAGAACTAATGATATCAACATTTAATTGGTTTTTACCTACCTACACAACTTAGGAAGGAAACCATACTTAAGTAAGTAAGTATCTTCACGCACATATCCCCGAAGAGGTAGGCAGAGGCACAACCAGGGCACCCATGACTAGCCGAAGACACTAAGTCGCACAATGTGATAGGTGGCAAGCCTATCGCCAACTGGGCACATATGACACATATCCAATCCCGAGCAACATTTTTTTAGAAAATAAAATATAGAAAATTGGAAAAACCACATTTTCTTTATGTTGCCTGACCCGGGACCTCATAAAGACAAGTCCAACACCTGGACCGCTAGACCATAGAGGGAATATTAGACTTATTGCATTAATACTATAGGACATAGCTGATGTTGTTGAGTTGATAAATTGAGATTTACCTAGTTAACATATAGCTGTGTGAAAATCTCTTGTTACAAACTTTATTCAGAATAAACTTCAAACTACTAAATCTAATCTATATGTGTATTAATATGTGGTGCCCAAAATTTTGGACCCCTTTTTACGAAAATTGCGCGGGCGCAGGAGCGTAAAATTTGGCACACTTATAGTTTATATGTAGGACAAGTGCAGAACACCAATATTTTTCAATAATAATGCTTACAAAGTACATTAAATCAATAAATAAAACATTACCCACACTACTATCCATTTGACACACACAAACAAATATATTGATGATAACGATAAAACATCGCAAATGGTGCTCTAAAAAGTTTGGAAACAAAGTAGTTGATCTTGAGAATTGAAGATGACATTCTTATCAACAACATATTAAAATTAATTATGGTCAAATTTCAACCAACGGGCGACCACTAGTTTAGTTAAATATTGTAAAAATTTTGTCTAACTTAACAATTAGGATAGTTTTATCCTGATATCTCAGAGTACCTCAGTCGAAATGACAGCTTGTATAAAACATTGATTGATTTCAGACTGTACATTACCTGCAAGACACGGAGTGTAAAAACCAAAGTGCAGAATCAATACGAAGTTTTTTAGAGGCAATGAAATGTTTCAAGCTTACAAAATCAGAAAAGTTAATGATGGTTAATACCCCTCCTAGAACTGAACTAGAAATACAATTGGTAAGGCATACAAATTATTTTTGCAGTACTGGTGATTGCCAATGGCTTTCTGAAAAAAATATTGTTTTATTGGAAGAGATCTCGTAGGTGATTGCCTATCACTTATATAATATACTGGATCTCAGTTTAACATTTGATATTTTTTAATTTGTACATTAGGAATCACAATGTTGATGTGTGAAGCATAAACTTTGGACACCGTTTTAAGAAAGCTAAGAGAATGGAGGAGTAAAAAATTTGGCACACTTATAATTTATGTGCAGGAGAAGTGCACAATGCTAATATTTTTTAATTTCTACATAAATCATTCTACATAAGACAATTAACATATGTAACTCATAGCAACAAAAATTGATAATTCAATGTCGAATTGACCGAATAAGTATTTTAGGATTCGGTCAGTAAATGGTCACTATTTTGGAGGGTTTTAGTCAGTAAAATCAGTATTTTTGTCCATTGAATCAGTTTCCATCCCTCAGATCCTCAGGATTGTTTGACCCGTACTCTTTACTACATAGTATAAAACAAAATCGTTTCCTTTGTCCCTATGTCCCTTTGTATGCTTAAATCTTTAAAATTACGCAAAGGATTTAGATGCAGTTCTTTTTAATAGATAAAGTAATTGAAGAGGAAGGTTTATATGTGCGAATCAGGGGCGGGCAGCTAGTTAATAGTAATAATAATAAATACTACCATGCATATTACACACAAAAAAAATATTAATAACTATCTAAGATCACGGATGGAGCTCATATCCTATCATATTCATAATATTAAACAACACACAAAACATAGTTGATCTCAATAAATGAAGATGATATTCTTATCAAAAAGATAATTTAACAATAGAACTTTAATATTCTTTGAACATTATATTTTAATAATTTATATTGACTAACTAAATACTAAACTAAACTAAAGACTAAATACTAAAATTTCTTGCTTATATTTCTCCTCATTATTTTCTGGTATTTCGTTAATAATGTGTGAGAGATTGTTATTAGGAGCTAAGCATTTTTGTCTGCCAGATATTTTAACAACATATACAGTAATTTCTTGATACAATTTTAATTTAATATAGTCGTAATTCTTTAATTATTTTATTTATATCTATAATTACTAAGGTTATTGCAAAAGTGTTAACATTTGCCTGTGAAGGAATTAATTATTCTCCACATTTTTAAATGCCAATGTAGTTGTTTTCTTTATTTCTGGGATTTATAATGCTATCTTTAATTTTTTAAGATATCTGTTGCAATCTCATTAAAAAAGGGAACTGTCTCTGTGGAAAAAAATTTTTGGTTTGTTCACAACTGTAAAAAGTCCTTACATATTCTGACACAGAACTGTTTAAAAGGTGGACTGAGTGAGAGAGAGTAGAATTGTTTTATAATAAATGTATATTGGAGACCCCACATATGGGCCCGACAGGAGTCACTATCTAGTAGCATGGGAGCTCACAGTATGTGGGCATACGCTGTTCCTCTATAATAAGTACAGGCTCTGTAGTAAACAACTACAGAGTTACTACTAGTCCATCTTTACAACCATTCTTTTTTCCCAGTGTTGGTCCGGGCTCCTTTGAAGAATAGACCATATCTGCCTTCCTGCCAAGCAGCTTGTAAAATGCGAGCATAGGCTTACCGTCACTAACACCGTGACATCCTACTAGGTGGTCGAGTTTCGCAGCGATTCGCCCGGATTGGTACCACTGCCTTACCTATTTCTGCCACCATAACGTCCAATGCTTGTCGTTGACGTGTTTCGGTTTGGAGGGTAAGGTAGCCGGTAAACTTACTTTTGCTCGAGGCCAAACATCGCGGCCTCAGGTTGGCAACGCACCATTACCACCTTTGGTGTCTCTAGGCGGCGTGAATTTCTTACCATCAGGAAATCCGTCTTCTTGTTTGTCTTCCATTATCATAAAAAAAAATCTGATCACAACGATACACAATACAGTAGCTAGCTACTCAATCGCTCATTGCACTGTATACAAACATTACACTCATTTGTTGCTAAACAATTTAACATAAACATTAGAGTAAGTCTATTGCTATTACAGCACTATGTAAACACGTCCACGTTATGCTTGTCTACCCAAATCCGACGAAGATGGAAGCAGCTCCACCCGCCTCTCAGCTTGAGTGCCGACCAACCAATGCACTCCTGGATGGCCCACAATCTGAGCCCCAGTTCTGATTTAAAAATGTCTCTTTGCAATCCTAAGACAAAAAGAGATTACCAGTGGCGTCCTCCGTACTAGACATTGCTCCGACACTGGCGCTGAATGTACTAATGACCACGATATCACAACTATGGTTAATTTGATCATGACTTCGACGTTACACGTGGGTGCGTCACTCGCTGTACCCCGACCGATACGCTTGACTACAGATTTTAGAAAATATACCTGCTCATACCTTTTGACATATAAATTAATAATGGTTTATTTACAAATGCGAGGATCGGGTTTGATTCCCGACGGGTGCAGATATTTTTAAAACAAACATATAAATGTTTGTACCTCTAGGTCTGGGGTTTATTAAATTTAATCTGGTATGTATTGCTATGTATAGGTATTGTTGACTAACACCTATATAGTACAAGCATATAATTTGCTTACTTTATGGTTTAGATCAATTTGTCTAATTTGTGAAGGGAAAATGAAAAATAATAGAATTTACACATTTTCAGATTGTTCAAGAAAGTGAAGAGAGGTTGTCAGAGGAAGATGTTAAGAAAATAATAGATATAGTTAACCAATATTTGCCAGCAAAGCCATCATGATTTTGATTATATAAATATGAAGCACATATTTATTGTATGTTAAATCTAATGACAATATTTCCACATCATACTATTGTTCTTAAATTGATAAAAGGCGGAGATATTAAACATTTCTGAGCTATTACTATCAGTCTTTCTGAGGTTCTATTAAAATAAATCTGCAATTCTGTCTCAGTTAAATTATTAATTTGGCAACAAAACACCAAATTAGGGGAAGGCAATGTTTCAAAATAGATAAAAATCATTATAAAGACATACATTAAATTGCAACCAAAATAATCAACATAATGTTGTCTCTTTCTTTATGTTCAAAGACACAGCTAGAAGTTTATTTTTCTGCATGATGGCAACATTGTGTTACAGTATGTGCCAGGTTCCGCCGTTTTACTAACATAATTTTACCTTGTACATGTGCTGTAGGTGTGGGTCGATAACGTTTTTACGTCGAAAAGTTTAGACTGTTTAATAATTCTGCTCTTCATAAATTAAACTTATTTCAAACGCATGCTTTATTTTTCAAATGAAACAAAAGAGATGGAACATTTTAGACATGTCAAATGTCATGTCAACTCATGAGGTTATAAATCAAACATACAAACTAATCTGGCATTACTAAATGTGTTTTGTCTCTTCCGTTCGTCTGTGAAAGAAGATAGTCAAAACTTAGAATTAGTATAATGGGTGTGCAACATAATTACCACCAATGTCGTTCATGTACCTACTAGTCGATGAACATCTAGTTAACAGTGCAGTGAGTCATCGTCATCCGTTAGCCCATTAACAAATTATACAACTCGTATTTAGAAAGTCAAATCCATTAAACATATTGTTTCGAATTAACGTGAACTTGATCTTAACATGAACGTATGTTAGTTTAAATCGCCGACAAGTTGATGAATATGATATCGCACAAAAATATTTTAAGAACGAGTAACCAGAGATCATTTAGTATAAAGATTGTAACACTAA
>NJDC01058326.1:0-11071 GCA_002245475.1 Calephelis virginiensis
TGCCGCGTGCATGCCCTGATCCGAACACGTAGGCATAGCTCGCGCGTCGTCCTTCTATATGAAGTTAGAATACTGTATAGATAATATTACCGTGGCGCATCGGCGCGGATTTTTCCGCGGCGGATTTCCGCGAGACACCCCGCGTGCATACCCCGATGCGGTCTACAGTGACAGGTATTTTAACGCTCAAGTTTCGTACAACTACTAGATGGCGCCACTTTCCATACTTGACGATTTTAACGTCGAGTGGCCTCTCTATTTCGTTGCTCTACTTTGGTACTGAGTAACGAAAATCCGCGCCGATGCGGTGCGGCCCGGCCCGCATCAGTGGGCTTTGCAATGTGATGTGCCCCGGCCCGACACGCTCCGCCCCGTCAACAGTGATTCATAATTGTAGTGTGCTATTCATAATTGTGCAAGGCGCCTCCAACAGCGTCCGTTGCGAGTAAACATTTTATAGTTTGAGTTTTGCCTTATTTACCGTAAATGAACTAATACTGTTTCCACCTTTGAAAAGCACCTAGTTGTCTATAGGTCCAGCGTTCGAATTGACGTCTTGAGGTCCCTTGTTCGATCCCCAGTTCGGGCAACAAAAAAAACGATGGGTTGCACTCCGAGAGTGCCGGCAGAAGTGAAAACTTGAATATTAACGTTGTGCATTTTTGATATTTTGGAATGGCTAGGGAATAATTTTGCACGAATTGCTTTAATTATCAGTATGAAAGTAATAATTTATGTGGTAGAACACAATATTCATTTTTTGTATACAAACATGACAACATGAACATTCGCGCAAGCGCCTTGCGCCGTCTTATTGGCGCAAGCATCCTGCGCCGTCTTACGAATTTTCGATCAGGCCACGTGTCCTGACGTGAGTTTAGAAAAATAGGCTTTTGCCCATTCAAAAAAAAGTGCGCAAGGCCGCTAAAAAGTTTTCACTTTGATAACGAATTTAAAAGAAGATAGCTACTAACTTAAAATATTATGTCTGCTTGATGTGAAGCAGAATAAGTACCAGTATTTCTTTTATCTGTCCTGAGGTTAGACTATAAAATTATCTATTAACGTCATGCGTAAACTAATCTTTGTACTAGTCCGCCGTGTGTACATAGAGATAATTATCTGTTATTAGATTTTTTGCGTTCGATAAAGTTGTTCTGATAAATACATGCTACATTTTTAGGAAATAACGTCTTTCAGAACTTATTAGTTTTTCGCGATCGCGCCTCTGAACTAACCTAATAAAGGTCGCTTGTAGCACAATGACTTTTAATATTTCAGTCAAAGCCTCTTTTTAATAAATACATTATTATAATCAGACTAACTGTATACCTACCTCTTAGATAGTTCGGAAGCGAAAAAGAAGAATGACAATCTTCCAAATGTAATTTTGTTTATTAACAAAACCTGAATAATTATTGTAATTTTACAATATAACCTATTCTCTTTGGTGAACAAAGTGCGAGTCGGATGTTTTTGTTCTAATTAGCGCCATCTGTTGTTCAATAGCTTAAACTATAAAGTAACGCCACCTTTCTCAAATCTAGATTTGGAATCATTTATTAGTGTCATATAATTTTATCATCATTCAGCATCATTCGATCTGCAATAACTTGTCACAGTCATCAAAGAATATAGCAAAGAAAAATAATTTTGAAAGCCAAGAAAACTAAAGTAACAGTAACAATTTGAAATAGACATAGTCAAAAACGTATGTCAAAGTTACGTATACGTACCAGACGACGTAGTGCTAAAACAAGTAAATAAAATTGTTTCCCTCGGTAGTGCTTTTAGCACTGATGGAAGGTACACCGCAGATTTAGAAAGGGGAGTGTGTGCAGGACATTATGTGAAAAAATAGCAGGGTAAGCTACATGAAATCGAGGTTTTTATTTAGGACGCTATAATCTACTGGGGGCCTACAATAAACTTTGACAAAACAGTCTTGTAAAAGGAAAGTTTTACTTCTGTCATAAAATATCATTACTTTAGTTCGTACCGTGAGCTTTTAAATCAGTCTTGTTATATTACCGCAATGAACGAATGATTTTTGTAATTTTTTTCTATTACCTGCTACATTATTTTTTTATTCTTCTTCTTCTTCTTTCTTATAAATGTGGCTTCCAATTGTTTTCCACAATATAATTAGCCAGTTACAAGTATAAAACTTACTTAGAGTCCCCTTCCGAAAGACTAAGATTCCTTAGTTATTAGAATCTCTTAATTTGTTTTTATTCGATATCCATTTTTCTAGTTAGTCATTTTCGTCGTCATATTAAGTCATACTAAGGTTAGATAAAGCGGTGGCACCCTTATTGAGCTTTGTTATGGATGCTATCGCTATAACAACAATATAAAAATACACGATAGACCAATTTTTTGTGAATGTATCACTTATGTCTGCATTTGAGCTAAAAATAATTGTGCACGAAAAATGAAACCATAAAAAAAATTTGTAAATTGTGAAGAACTGCATAGATAACTTGTTAAATAATAAAACCATTTCTATCTATCAAATTTAATAAAAATGAAAATGATTTTTTTGCCAGATTACGTTCTACTACAAGTAATCTTAGCTACTCGTATGAAGAAAATAACGATTTAAACAAATAGTCTAAGGTTTTTTGTCAGCGTTCTCCATGTAGAAAACTGGCCTACACCAAATTGTTATCGTCAGTCTTCAGATATTAATGTTTGATTGATTGTCTAATCCTACATTTATCAACGAAAATCAAATCACAATAACAATTTTATGTTTTATTTTCGATTTTTTTAATGGCAATTTGTCAAACAATATTAAATCCGCTAATGAATATTAACTTTTTTAAGATCGCTAATTATGACATAAAAACATTACTGCTAGCTGTCACAATTGACGTTATGGCACGAATTGAATGAATGATACGTGCAGTGCGTGCGTGCGTGCAGGCCAGTTTTCTATATGGAGGACGCTGACAAAAAACCTTATAATATTTGTTTAAATCGTCATTTTCTTTATTCGAGTAGCTCAGATTAGTAGTAGTAGAACGTACTTAGTCTGTCAAAAAAAATATTTTAATTTAATTTAAAAAAGTATCTTCACGCCCATATCCCCGAAGACCTAGGCAGAGGCACAACCAGGGCACCCACGACTAACCGAAGACACTAAGTCCCACAATGTGATAGGTGGCAAGCCTATCGCCAACCGGGCACTTATCCAATCCCAAGCAACGTTTTTTTATTAGAAACTTGGATAAACCCAATTTTCTTTTTGTTGCCCGACCCGGGATTCGAACCAGGGACCTCATGCAGTCCAGTCCAACAACTGAACCGCTAGACCACAGAGGCGACTTATTAAATTATTATTAAATTTAATTAAATTAATTATTATTAAATTTGATAGATAGAAATGACTAGAAAAATGCATATCGAATAAAAACAAATTAATAGATTCTAATAACTAAGGAATCTTAGTCTGTCGGAAGGGGACGTATCCAAGTAAGTTTTATACTTGTAACTGGCTAATTACATTGTGAAAAACAATTGGAAGCCATATTTATAAGAAAGAAGAAGAAGAATAAAAAAAGAATGTAGCAGGTAATAGACAAAATTTACAAAAATCATTCGTTCATTGCGGTAATAAAACAAGACTGATTTAAGAGCTCATGGTACGAACTAAAGTAATGATATTTTATGACAGAAGTAAAACTTTCCTTTTACAAGACTGTTTTGTCAAAGCTTACGGTAGGCCCCCTGGTCTACAATATTTTATATCACTCATTTAAAGTAATAATTTAGATTAAGAGTGAATTGAATGATTTAAATAAATTTAAACTTTGGTAAGTTGCGACCCATAAATGTAACTATCGAAAAAGGTTGGCAGTTTTTTTAAACTTACACATGAATATTGCACCCTTGTGCGAGTTAGATATAAATATTAACATTTTCAAAATTTTGAATAAAGATGATGTAACCGCGAGATCGCTACCAGAACGAAACCTTCATGATTGACCAAACTGTTAATCAAAAATCCCTAGCTTATTATGAATTGGACTAGGAGGATCAAGGATGATCAAGAGTTCTTAGTCTTAATATATACCTACCTACTGCAGTACGGGTAGACGTTAATCACTACATAGTATAAAACAAAGTAGCTTCCTCTGTCCCTTTGTCTTTTGTATGCTTAAGTCTTTAAAACTACGCAACAGATTATGATGCAGTTTTTTTAATAGATAAAGTGATAGAAGAGGAAGGTTTAAATGTATATTTTATACCCTTGCGAAGGAGGGGCGGGTCGCTAGTAAGATATAACCGGAAAAATAGGCTTGTAGTTTACATTTACTTACACTTGTTTTTTAAGTTTCAGCCCTGCATGAATTGGTTTTGAATCTCACCTGAACGGATGGACCAATTTTGCTAATTTTTTTTTTGTTGTGTTGATTATTGTCAGGAGAAGGGTCTTATGTAGAGAAAAACTAGGAAAATTGCTGGGAAAGCGGGGAAAACAATGCGTTAATCAAAATAAACTATTTTTAACTGTTAATGCTATACGTAGCTCGTGTAAAATTAAACATACAATAATTGCAGCCTTGTGTAAGTTGGATAAAAAAATTATTGCGCCTATTGCTACCTACATGCGATTTTACTACCATTAATGCCAAAATCGCAGAGTCGATTTTAATATTTTTTTAAGAAATTAAGATAAGAAGAAAAACTACGAGGCCAAAAATTGGGATTTTTATTGCGATACTGATTTTCTAATCTTGTATAATCTTTGTTTCAGATCTCCAGGAGGATCCAAAATGATAGACGACTTCCTGCCAATGATGCGGAGTCTGAGTCCAGATCCGGTGGACGTGGCTGCCGTAAATAAAAAATATATTCCGGTAAGTAGGTATATAATGTAATTATAATACGCAAGTATATTAATCTAGTGTCTGGACAAGCACTCTTTATGAAATACATATAAATATACATTTCAAAACCTATTTGTGATATAGTCTCCCATCGTGTAAAAAAAATATAATAAAAAAACTACGTGACATAACTACTTTCGTTTCTCTAGAAACCAGATACCTTTATGTTTTAATAAATATAGGAAGACGTTAAAATCGCACTTGTAACACCATATTTATTGAAATTAAATCGAATTAATACTTTTAAACGCGCTGAAGAGGACAGAATAAGTGATAAAGTCATCGCCTCTGTTGTCTAGCGGTCCAGGTGTTGGACTTGACTGCATGAGGTCCCGGGTTCGAATCTCGGGTCGGCCAACAAAAAGAAAATTGGATTTTTCCAATTTTCTAATAAAAAAATGTTGGTCGGGATTGGAAATGTGCCCGGTTGGGCTTGTCACCTATCACATTGTGGGACTTAGTGTCTTCCGGCTAGTCGTGGGTGCCTTGTTTGTACCTCTGCCTACCTCTTCGGGGATATGGGCGTGAAGATACTATATAAGTCAATTGCCAAATTAGAAATCAGATCCTGTCTGGGGCGAAATTTTTTTCTGTCTTTAAAATTTATAGAAACCAGACGGCCTGGACTTTATTTCTCTCAGTTACCGGTAGGGGCTATCAAAGTTGACATTGTAAAGAAATCATTAGCGAGCATAGCGCCATATTCCACCATAAATGTGTCATGGTAAGGGCCATAGAATGCTATGAATATATATAAAGTAAGGGCTTACAATATGTTTACCGTATTTGGTGTCTTGTAAAAAGAGCAATAAATTGAATAAACACATAGACATTTATAAATGTTTATTATACTAAAACAATAAAATATCATCTCTGACTATGCATATGTTTGTTTTCCGGTTTGATTGCATTATAAGAAAGAACAAGAATTATTTAAAACAGGCGTTATATTCTGAAGTTTCTAAAGTAGTCAATAATGTTAAAAACTATGTAAGACTGCCATATCTAGGGGATATTTCCTATAAGTGTTCAAGATTAATAAAAGATAAGAAGCCGGTTTTCTATACAACTAAATCTGTAAAAAGATTACTTTTCAATAATAAAACTAAAGTGCCGAAAATGTCAAAGAGTGGAATTTATGGGTTAAATTGTAAAAATTGCAATGGTACATACGTGGGTCAGACGGGAAGATCGTTCTCAATAAGGTTAAGGGAACATCTTAGAAGCTGGCGTTTGGGAAAAAGAGATTCTGCCTTTGCCAGACATTTATTGGACGAGGGTCATACTTTTGACCCAACATGTAACTTTGAACTACTTCAAACAACAACAACAACAAACAAAGGCAGTAACAAAGGCAGGAAACTCAATTCTCTAGAAGCGCTAGAAATAAATATACTTAAAAATGGCCCAACTTTATTGAACGATCAGTTAGACCTAAATAACTCTCCGCTTCTCAATTTATATTTTTTAATGTTTAAGACAACACAAATTATTTGAATGATTAATATTTAGTAGATGTTCACAATTAATTTTATTTTCATATCTTTGTCTAATTTATGTCTAACATTAATTTAATTTAATTCTATTTTTTAATAATTTAATGTTGATTGTTATTTGTAAATTTTTGACAATTTGACTATGGTATTCTCATGTAAATTCTGACATTTGGTAACGTTTGACATCATTTATATTTTTTTCAACTTTTTTTTTTAAATTGATTTTTCTATAAGTTAACATGTAATTTTAATTTATTTTTGAAAATAATCACATTTTGCAATCTAACGGTAATCCCTATTTTTAGGGAAATAGAATTGCTGTGGTAGGTATAACTTTGATGTGGTTTGTTTACTGTTAACATTTTTTTATGTGGGTACCGTCAGTAACACCTAACCAAATAGGTATTGAACGTTAAATTAAAAAAGTCCTCTTTATCTTTAGTTTCAAAGCCCTGATGATGCTGTAAACAGTGAAACCGGTTGGCTAGAAAGTGTTAAATAAAGTATATAGTGGATAAGTACAAGTGTTATCTCCAAAAAACGTGTAATATGGATGTTCTCCGTCGCTTTGCTTTCTTTTTGACATTGTTACAAGTTTTATTTACTATGTTTTACTTATTACTACTTACTATAAAAGTTTATTTGGACACGAACCTACTGTATGTCTATTTAATGCAATGACATCGTACTATCGTAGCATGTGTGTGATAACTGATGATAACAATTTAATATTATTATTGATTCTGTAAAGTCTATCAAAAAGCAAAACATTTATCATCTGTGGCACAAGCTAAGATTAGATTAAGTAGGTACCTACCTAAATGTTCTTGTTGAATTTAATGTCACAAAATGGATGGATTGGATTTTTTGAAGTTATACTTCTTTTGGCGCGTTAGGAAAAAATGATGAGGGTAAATTTTTACGATGCGCGCGCACACCGTCACGAAAAACCGACATGATGAAGTTAGCTATAGATAACATTTTAGTTTTTAAAAAGATTTTTATCTTATTACGCCGAAGAAGTATAACTTCTAACGAGTGTACATATGTACACACACACACTTTTTTTTATAAAAAGCAATAAGTATACCATCAAAATAAGACACAAAGATTGTTGAGGTCAAAAAGCTTACAGTGACATTTCTTGCCTTGTTACACGTTTATTGGAACTAATTACCAGAAGCAACATTGCCAAACAGATTATAGGTACCTACAAATCGAAAATACGGTAGGATTTTCGGTTCTTAGAGAAAAAATAAAATAGAAGGCAACACATCTTTTAAGCTCCTCGTGTTGCGGATGTCCAACAGCAGTCACTGATCACTAACCGTCACGTATTTGTGGTAGTAATAAGTTATTAGTGTACCCTTACTACCGTACCGTAGTCAGTACCCTTGTTGTTTGTTTGCCTCCTTTTCCATTAAAATCCTCGGGTAAATAATTGTTTACCTATCAGTTTGATTTTTATTTATAATTCGAAGGCTAATTTGCCAAGATGTTCTCTAATGGCAACAGAGACTTGAAGTGTCAACGGTGCGAAGTTAACTATAAAAAAGTATAGGGTTTACCCTAAATTTGAGACGAAATTAGGATTCAAGCAATGCTTACTTAAATTAATTTTAATGATATTTTTTTTACATAATTCGGTTTTAGAAATTTAGATACTTGAGTGGTAAAACACATTTTAATAGCAGATCACTCTCAAATTTACCAAGACAATGAATCAGTAATTTTGTTTTCGTGTCTGACATATTTTTTCAGTGTTATCATGTTGTTATGACGTACATGTGAATTACTTTGGTCAAAGGTATTGCGAAATATTTATTTTTACCTCACAAATACTTTATAGCGATAAGATTTGTCCAGTCATTTATGCATAGATATAATCAAAATTTAAGTATACGTTTGTGTAAAAATCAGACCATTTTTTACAAGTCGAAGTGCGTAAATACGAAATGTAAGTTTTTATTGTATGTATATACGCAAGGTATGTGTACAATCTACTACATTGCGTTGAAACGAATTAATTATCTACAGTGTAACAGTGTAGTGAGGACCTAATTTTTGAAACATATGTATATATTTATTATGTAGTACGATTAACTGTGTCCTAAGTGCGTCGCGTGCTCCATTTTTCACTCAGTGATAATCTTCCTTTTTGCCCATCATTCCATTGCATGAACGAAGCAATGAAGCCTGTACTGCCATTCTATCGCCCGACATTGACAAGCAACAACCATATTTATTATATATTTTTCGTAATCCATAAATATTTTAAAAACAAAATGAATCGAATATGTCCAGGTGTTTTTGAATTTTACAAAACAAGCGAAGTGCATTTTATTTATGTGTTCAATTAATTTTGCTCTGTTTGTTGTAACTTATAGGTCATCAATATAAATATTAGTTACGTGGAGCTTTACTTGAAGATGGTGAAAGACGCTCTTAGATACATAGAGTTACTAAAGTAGCTATGTTCCCTTAAACCGACTCTTCTATTTAACTTTTCAAAATCCCTTTGTTAGTTTCTAATTCCTAATAAGACTTCCTATGCAAAACTTGAGCCTTCCAGGACTTGTCAACACCAAAATCAACCCTAATACGGGTCTATTTTCGCAAGACCCTGTCTTAGTAAGCACCTACTACCTGACTAGATCTTTTCTTTTTTAATATATATTTATATAAACCAATTACAAATATATTATTACAATTTTCACTTCACTTCACTGACCATGTAGTACAATTCTTCGAGGTGCAAACGGTAAATTTAATTGAAGTGCCTTAAAGGGAACCTGGGGGCCTACCATAAGCCCTTAAAGCAGGAATGTTGAAATAAAATGAAATGAAATGAAATTTATTTGCGGAATATGTGTGTTAAAAAGTTGTTATAAAGATATTTAAGAATACAACATATTCTACCACATTGTGGTGTGCAAATATTTAGTTAATTTTAAGAACTTACACATTTTTCTATAAAAATGTACATTTAAATCACAGTCCTTATTTACATTTTAATAAACATTTTATTTGTTTATGAACATAAGTTTCATAATTTATTATAAATTAATTTAAAGGTAGATAAATTTTTAGTCCTATCTACCGTACACTACCACCGTTTCCAAACCTAGACCGTCGGGAGAAGAAACGGCGAAACAAACTCCCCGGCAACCATGATTTTATTACCTAAAATAGGCTTAAATTTATTTAAAAATAAATAAATATATATTTTATTTATTTACGCTTGTCAGCAAGAAAATCTTTAACACTATAATATGTCTTCTCTAATAACAAATTAAATACCTTCTTTCGAAATCTTTTTACTGGAAGTGATTTCAGACTATCAGGAATTTGGTTATATAACGTATATATACGAATGGACATGCAATATACATTATTTTTATAAATATTAAGTTTTTGATTAGGCACATGTAGTTTCTTACTATTTCTGAAGTGTGTAATTCTTAATATTTCAGCATTTGTTTGAAACAAATGATGATGTTTATTTACAAATACACATACAGCGAAGATATATAAGCATGGTAAAGGTAAAATTTTGAGCGACTTAAACAGTGGTTTGCATGAATGTAACTGATTAACTCCACATATCGCCCGTATACACTTCTTTTGTACTCTAAATATTCTAATGAAGTCTATAGAATTTTCCCAAATGGGGATCCTATATTGCAAAATGGAAGAAACATATCCATGATAAGCTAAGAGAGATGCATTCAGACCTGCTACTTCTCTTATTCTTCTTAATACATATACAAACCTATCAATTTTATTAGAAAGGGAATCAATATGTGATTTCCAATTGCAAAACTTATCCATTTTTATACTTAGGAAGTTAGTAAAATCTACGTTATCTATAAAAGCATTATTGAAAATAACATCTACTTTCTTAGTTTCTCTATAATGAGTTTGAAATTCGACTAATTTTGTTTTCATTAGATTTAATTTAAGAACATTCTCATTTAACCAAACTGCTACTTCGTTTAAAGTTTTAGTTGTTTCTGTGACTAGATCATTTTTGTTTTCGCACTTGATGAGAAGAGTTGTATCATCAGCAAATAAGATAGAATAATGACTGATAGCATCAGGCAGATCATTTATGTAAATTAAATAAAGTAGTGGTCCTAAAATGCTACCTTGTGGCCTACCGCAGCCATTAACGAGATAGTTTGAAGTATAGACTTTTTTGCGGTTTCCACTTATTTTTGAAATCTCAACACACTGCTTCCTTTTTTCTAAATAACTTTTAAACCAATCTAATGTTTTACCTCTAATGCCATATCTCTCAAGTTTTGTTAACAATATTTTATGTGAAACAAAGTCAAATGCTTTGCTCATATCTAAAAATACAGAAAGTGGATGCTTTCTATTATTTAGACATTCAGTTAGCTTTTGTATTAAGTCAAAACACGCATATAATGTAGACCTGCCTTTTCTAAATCCATACTGATTATTTCTTAACAAGTTGAAATGGAGTAAATAGTTAGAAAGTTTTTCATACATTTTTTTTTCAAAAATTTTAGAAATGACTGGAATTAACGTTATAGGTCGATAATTGTTCATATCACATGTATCACCTTTTTTAAATAATGGCTTGATTGATTGACTGCTTTAAACGCTCTGGGTATTTCCCTTCCAAAAATGATAAATTTATAATATGACATAGAG
>NJDC01058326.1:14100-30832 GCA_002245475.1 Calephelis virginiensis
AAAAAAAAACATTTTTTTCAAGATTTATACCGCCCCCCTCTAGGCTTCCAGCGCCCACAAGGGGGCGTTATCGCCCACTTTGGGATAGGCTGTACTAGAATAACGCCCATATTTAATGTAATAATGAAATAGGGAGACTGCTAACTATCACATTCACCAGCATCGAAGAATCCGTTCATTAATAATTGGTTTTAGTGTCGGTCTGCTATCAGTGTTATCATTATGGTATTGCACAATATTTATTTTTTACTCGCGTACATTTTATCACTGTACCTAGCTATTTTTCCAATCATCTATACATAATATAAATAAAATCGAAGTGTTTATTTGTGTTAAAAGAAGGCATTTCTCACAAGTACTTGGTGAGTATATGCTGAATGTGTTGATGTAGGTACTAGCAGAGATAATGATTTTTACCTGAGCAATCATTATCTACTAATCAAAAGTATCTTCACGCCCATATCCCCGAAGAGGTAGGCAGAGGTACAACCAAGGCACCCACGACTAGCCGAAGACACTAAGTCCCACAATGTGATAGGTGGCAAGCCTATCGCCAACCGGGCACATTTCCAATCCCGACCAACATTTTTTTTTTAAATTAGAAAATCGTAAAAATCTAATTTTCGTTTTGTTGGCCGACCCGGGATTCGAACCCGGGACCTCATGCAGTCAACTCCAACAGCCGGACCGCTAGACCACAGAGGCTAGACCACTACTAATCACTCTTAATAATATGATTCGTTGCGGTGAAGTAAATTAATTACTCGTAATTTAATAGCGTATTTAGATCGTATTTATGCCTTAAAACTTAAATACAGTCGTGGTCAACTAATTAGGGACATGCAAGATAGTGAAGAACAATAACCGGTTATGTACATACAAATATAAAACCCTATTGATTTCTCAGTAACTATTATTTGCATAATTTGGTCCGATTATTGTGCTTTAAATGGCTGTAAATAAATGAATAAATAAATAGAAAAAAGTATTTAAAATCAAAGGTTGAACATGTATTCCATTTTAAAGTATAATTATGTAGCTGGACATTTAATTAAGGACAGTAAACTATATTGAAAAATAGAGTCAAACAAAACTAATAATCTGCACTATTATAATACCTTTAACAGCTCCATTTTATTACGTGTAAAATCAGTACCCAGTAGCAAAACCTTTGTTAGTAATTACCGCTTGACACCGATGTGATATAGATATTATCAGTTTCTGGCATGTTTCGACAGGAATGTTTGCCCATGCCTCACAAAAAGCTTTATTAAGTTCAACTAAAGTTTTGGTACGATAAGTGGCTACTTTTTTCTTGATTTCGTGCCAAATGTGCTCGATTGGGTTAAGGTCCGGGCTATTTGCTGGCCAATCTAGCACCGATACTGACTGACTGGTAAGAAACGACTTGACTGAACGGGCGGTATGTTTCGGGTCGTTATCATGGTGAAACGTCCATATAATATGGAGATGCTCCTCAGCATAGGGAAGCATCGTTTCCTCCAATATTGCCTTGTATTGATGTTGGTCTAAGTTACCCTGAGCTTTCTTCACAGGTCCCATTCCACGTCCAGAAAATGAACCCCACATTTTAATGTTTCCACTGCCATGTTTCACCTGCTTTTTTGTGAATCTTGGATTCATTTCCGCTTTTACTGGACGCCGTACGTATTGCCTTCCATCTGAAGAAATCAAATTAACCTTGGTCTCGTCAGAGAATAATACATGTTGCTATTGGGTGTAGGTCCAATGTCCATGTTTACGTGCAAACGCCAAACGAGCATTTCTATGTTCTTTCTTCAACAACGGTACTTTGCGAGCCACTCTTCCGAACAACCCTGCTTCTACCAGACGTCGTCGAACGGTCCTCGCTGGGACACCAGCTCTTTCGTCTATCCCAAATACTTCGTGTTTAATTAAAATAGAGCCTAGAAACGGATCTTTCTCAGCTAACCTGGTTATCATTCTATCTTCTTGCGGAGTTGTTTTTCTCGATATTTTTGTTCTGGGCACATTTAAATCTGTGTTATTGCGTCTGACATGTTGCACTGCATTGTATACCATAGTTTTTGAACAATTTAAATGTTCTGCTATCCTTCGGTATGGCCAACCATGTTCGACAACAAACTTTATGATATTATCCATTTTTCTTCAAAATATTTTTCAAAACTAATAATAAAATATTGTGAAAAGTACAAGCGAAGTTAATAAACTGTTTCTAGAATGGAATTCTAACAAGCACCGTCGACAAGAAATATAGAAACTTACCTTAGTACCTTAGACATGTAGTAGGTACCTTGATCCGACAAGCTTCGAACTATCTAAATGTACGCTATCCATAATCCATATGTCTGTGATTTGCGTCGCCAGGATTATTTTCGGGGGGATGCATCTCCATCTGTTCATACTACGAGTATTAACCAATATAAAACATCGAAATAAACATGTATATCAACATACATATTTACATACAAACACTAACATACATACATACACACATACTCTCGAAAAGCATTCTCCCCAAGTTCAGTCAGGTAATTTTTTTTATCTACTTTCTTTCAGGACAGGGGGGTGCAGTTGCACCCCCTTGCTCCCTGCTGCCGGCGCCCATGCTGTCTGTTATTATTATTTTTGACTAAGACGCTCCCCGCCCTGCTGAAAATAAAAACATCACCTTACTGTTTTTATAATCCACCAAATAATCTACAAAGTCGACTAGGCCTAAGTAGACCCTTTTCTTTGAATGACTAATGTGTTGATAACCTCTTGGTTCTTAGAATTTCACAGGACTTTAAGGACGAACAAAGTTTATAGGCAGCCCGAGAGGAGATCCCCATGAGCCATGACCTTGGAGTGACTACACGATTAGCATGATTGGGAGGATTGGTGATCGAAGATCATCCTTATATTAATAAAATATGAACTCCTAATCTAGTGCAACATGATGTAAATAATATGTACCTAAATCAAAAGAAGTTGCATTAAAAATGAATTGATTTTCAAATTGGTGATGATATTATAGAACCAAAACACAACAATAAATTATGTGATTTGAATATTTGTTATTTCTTTATTGCGACTAATAAGCGAACCAAAAATATTAATTTGTAATAGAGTCCTCTATCTTTCATATTAGTTAATAAAACTTTATAGTTCTGCTACTCCTCAATAGATAGCAGTATAGTCAGTATCGTTTGTAGCTTCAATATGAGTATGAATTTCTTACGATTTTTGTACTTAGTAATGTACCTAAATGAATAAAGCACTAATTTAGTATATAAAATTTTATGCTCATACCTCATGTTCAGTCCATTGTCACAATAAAGAGGCGCTTAACTTGGAAAAAAGAAACTGTTATTATTTATAACTATTCTTAACAAAAATGAAACAACTCTACAAAACAAAATACACGTGTTCTTCTATCTCGTTTCGTTGTATAGCGCCATCTTTCTCTAATTGTCAGATAACAGTGACGTGTCGTGACTCATTTGAATCGGATTGATCGGAAGTCAGTAACAAACTGAATTTGATATTGTACGAACTTGTGCTAAAATTTAAAAGTTTTGAATATTATAAAATTGTGATTTATTAAGAAAAACAATAAATGCACACTTTGAATTAAAAGTGCCTTGTGAAAAATACGTATGGAATACATACAATGATACAATAGTTATTATTGTACTGTGAAACTTAAAAACTAAGTGAAACAGTTATTTTCGCTGTTTTGTGAATTGTTTTAACAATTTCCGTGGATTTCTTTCGTGTTTGAAGGTAGTGAACCGTGATTTGTAATTATCAAACAAGGTATTCTTGAACAAAGCGACATGTAACCATAAAATGAAAAAGGTGTCTGAAAATTAGATGTTGAAGACTTAGAAAAACTAAGCAATACTTATTACTTATTAGTTTTTATTTTTTTGTTTGCGATACTCATATCAGGTTCTTATCAGAATCTGGTTTATTTAACGTTTTTTATTTGCTTAGGTTTTTTAACCAATGTTAGAGCAATGAACACACGTCAAATTTTACGTGAAGTTCCAACTAACCTCAACCTCAATGTAAACTACGTTATCATGTTGGTAATTACTATTATACGTAGGTTAATTCAATTAAAATGTAAATAATTAAAATAAAAGGTTAAGTAAATTAAATGTATGCATAGGAAGGAAGCTCATTGGCCATATTTTTTAATGGTATATTGGTCCTAGTACCTATTTTATTTAGATGTTTTAATAACTGAGGGAATCTTTGTCACCATATCAAAATTATAAGTAAAAGCATTTCTAATGCTAAACTGATGTAATGTCAGAAGTATTAGAATTACAGAAAAACTGAAAAATACTCAACAATTTAGTTTACTCTCTTTAAGTTTTGCCCTCCCAAGAATTAATTAATTGAATTAACAAAGTCTTCACCCTGAGGCCTGAAGACCAATAACTACACGATTTTCTCAAAAAAGATTTATTAATACATTCCCTGTTATTTGCCGATGCACTTCTTAAACTTGATTGTCAAATGTTGTCTATTACATGCATAACTGATAAGTGTCTGTACTTGCTGGTCTATGTGTTTATTAAATACTAGCAGTTTTACGCAGCTTCGCCTGCGTAACTTGGCTTCTACTGCACCAATTTCGATGAAACAAAGCCTGTGTCACTCAGGGATAATGTAGCATTCCAAAGGTGAAAGAATTTTTGAAATCGGTCCAGTAGCTTTGGAGCCTATTTATTAAGTCAAATCTTTCCTCTTTATAATATTAGTATATATATTCCAGTACCTATTTACAATTCCTGTGGATCAAAGTAGTCAACTAACACCCATATCACATTCAACAAAAATTATTTGCATTTGGGATTAAATCATTTTGTGTAACTTGTCAAAAGATATTTATTTTTTGAATACATTCAAATTTGCATAAAATTTCAAAGTAATTTACACAAAAGTGATAATTTTGGATTTAAAAACCTTTAGTTTATAGATTTATCTATATAATAAATAAAAATCAATGCCACTTTTCATTGTAATTTTATAACTCAAGAACGGGCTCACCTATCCAAACCAAATGTTTAGGCTTAGTTCAGACTATTTAGTGGATGGTTTATGTAAAGTTTGCATAAAATCGGTCAAGCGGTTCTTTATTTATCACATTTTTTGTAACCAATGAATTCAATAAATGGCGCATCGTTTTGTTAATATTGATATTTTTCTGTCAAATTGAAACTTTTTTTAAATGGAGATTGTGCTATCATATTGAAACTTTTTTCAGTTTTTTTTAAATACTTATTTAATTAATAATTTATTTATTTAATTATGCCGTAACATGATTCCTTGTGAATTCTGGTTTCATATACTCGGGGTAATATTTTCTTCTAACTTTCTTACGTTTCGTGCCATGCAAACTCATTGAGGGCACTTAGAAGTCGGACTCAGTGTCGCTTTTGTCATCTGTATTTTATTACTATTTTCGCAATCAACTGTTGGCTCGGTCTGGTGGTGTGTTGTTCTACAGGCAGGACTCACTCAACATTCTCTCACAAACCACCAGTGGGTCGCAACCCATAGTTTGGGAAACCCTGGTTTAGAGTATTCTTGTTGGACAATAAATTTTCATAAAGTTAAAGTTACAATAAGTGTACATACTTTTAGCACAGCTGCTATTTTGTTTTATATGCTTACAAAAAATTAACATTCTATTTATCATTAACAAATACTCTCCGCCTTTACACATTGTGTGTAGGTACTTAAATTTTATCAAAATCAAGATCTTAGCTCTACAATGTAGTAGGTATGGCAATTAATACATAAAAAAATCAATAAGCTATTGTTCCTTTTATCTGTCTCCAAGGCATGAGTAATATTTTTGATTTGATTGATAAACATTCTGTTTTTGACCAGTTTTTTTACAAGAGCTCTAGTGGTTGAGTGCTGTGAATCTGCTGCAGCCATAATTAACGTGGTTCTGGAATGCAGGGTTGCTGATAGACTTGCACATTAAGCTTGACACTCTGGTCACAGAACAGAGAGATTTATCCTTGTTTGCTGTCTTAAGTTACAAAAAAAGGCTAGGGTTATCCCGTTGCTCCTATATTTGATAAGATTATTACCAGTTATCTATCTAACACCTGGGTCTTGGACCAATTTCAAATTGTTAGGTAGAGTTTTTGCTAATCACAGAGGCGAATGGGCTTTATTATGTTTATAAATATACAAATTATCACCTTTTTGGCCTAATGGTCCGGTGTAGGACTCTGCTTTTTAAGGTTTTCGGTTTGATTCCCAGGTCAGGCAACAAAAAAATAGGAAAAGTAAAGTATCTTCAGGCCCATATCCCCGAAAAGGTAGGCAGAGGTACAACCAGGGCACCCACTACTAGCCGAAGATACTAAGTCCCCAACCGGGCACATTTCCAATCCCAAGCAACATTTTTTTTTATTAGAAAATTGGAAAAACCCAATTTTTTTGCTGCCCGACCCGGGATTCGAACCCGGGACATCAAGCAGTCAAGTCGAACAACAACAACTGAACCGCTAGACCACAGAGGTGAAATATTATATATTTTCAATTATCTATTAAAAAAAAATAATAATGCCCGGGATTGGATATGTGCCGAACCATGATCAACCTCTGTGGTCTAGCGGTTCAGTTGTTGGACTTGACAGAATGAGATCGCGGGTTCGAATCCCAGGTCGGGCAACAAAAAGGAAATTGGGTTTTCCAATTTTCTTATAAAAAAAACGTTGCTCCGGATTGGATATGTGCCCGGTTGGCGATAGGCTTGCCACCTATCACATTGTGGGACTTAGTATTTTTGGCTAGTCGTGGGTGCCTTTGTTGTGCCTCTGCCTACTTCTTCGGGGATATAGGCGTGAAGATACTTTATAAATTAACTACTAAATTGTGTATTATTATTTAATTTGCCTTAAACTACACAAACATATATATTTTTTTTATTATAACCATGCTGATTTTATTCTCACACACCTTGACTCAATATATATAGTATATATATACTAGCTGCCTATTCCGGCTTCGCTTGGATGTTAATTTTTTTTATTATAAATTGAGATGTAAACTATCCTATCTTTCAAGTTGGATCAAACTGCACATGGTGTGCAAATTTCATTGAAATCAGTTCAGTAGTTTAGGTGTCCATCGCGGACAAACAACGTGACACGTAATTTATATACATTAAGATATATGTATATGAGTGTTTACAAGTAAAGCAGCTGGTCTTTGTGAGATGCAAGCACTGTAGTCTTAACCTTTTACATTCTTAAATACTTAAGTGATACCAAAAAATATTCATTGTGACTGTGATATATTGTAGGTATGTTGCTGTATTGTGGCTGGGGTGTTACTCCTAATATTTGTTTTTGTCAATAGTTTGCTGGCCAGCTGAAATCTAAATCGGAACACAACATTGCTAAAGAGTCAGTGGTAGGGAGATGGGTAAGGCAGTGGATCCCTAACTGCACAGTGCACAGCACTTTACCATTAGCTGGTAATGATGCATTTTACCTATGCTTGTTTTTATAACCTGCCATGGATGGTCTATCCCACACAGAGGATCCAGATCAACACGGGGAAAATATTTTAATATTCAAATATTTGATCATCTTTAGGTAGGATAAGTGAAATTGGTGTAGCAGTTTATTAAATATAAACCAACAAATATTTCCTCTTGGTAATAATAAATGAATGATGCAAGTAATTACTTACCTTGGTAGGTATGAGGTTGTAACTAAACAGGTTTTCTTCAATGTTATGGTTATTTAAGCATTTTCTTGGCTAACAAATTATAATCACAACTATGCATAGACTGTGTCTTTGTCTATTTTTTTTTCTTCCATACAATAAAATGTTACTTACATGTTACGAGTTGTGTAGTTCGTGGTTCTTGTGAAGGTTTTCAAGTTTCATTCAGATACAGAGATAAAAATAAAAAATAACGGTTACATCAAACATTTTCTATGTTTTATATGTTAAATAAATGTTGGTTTCTTTTGGTCCAAAAACTTTGCAAGCACTGATTCAGAGTTCAAATTGTAATACTATTTATTAAGAGCAGCTTGCACACTTAGGCCAAAATTTCTATCCATTTAAAGCAATCCACCAGTAAAATATTTTTTTTGGGATAAAGGTAAATTTTTAAACACTTCCAAAAAACAGAATGAATTGATATATCTTTATGGTTTTTTTGTTACTAAGTTGTTACCGATTTCTCCAATAAGAAGAAAGGAAAATAGTTCAGGTTCCAAGGTGGTCCAACATAAATTTGATCTTGATCTGTCTAGATGGCACTAAACTCTACCTACCTAGATTTTTTTATAATTAGATAACAAATATGCGCACTGCTCTCCAGATGGTAAGAGATAACCATGGCCTATAGACACTATAGATGTTGCAGGTCTTGTGGTGAAGGTGTGTGAACTGTGATAAACTACCAGCTACAATGCTCTCTAGAATGGAACTTCACACTATCAATATAGTGGTAGGAATAGGTGAGGTGGGGGAACACTACTCTGATGATTTATGGCATGGCAAGATTGGAAGAGGCCACAAGTGGTCTTGTTGGCAATTGGCAATAACTTATTAATCTTTGCTCGCTTCTTACGAGCTGCCTGGCTAGAAAGCAGCTGGACTATTCTACTCAGAAGACCCGGACCAACATGGAAAAATTACAGGTTTTCTACATATAACAGACAGAAATTAATAGGATAGGCAGTTTTTTGTCATTTTGTTATGAAACTAGCTGTCCCGGCGAACTTCGTTCCACCCGGTCATTTAGAATGGGAAAAATTAAAATTTTGTTTTTCCTTTTTTTTTCTTACCTTTAAAGTCCCTGGACTTTCACAAATAATTCAAAGCCAAAATTAGCCAAATCAGTCCAGCCATTCTACAGTTTTAGCGATACTAACGAACAGCAATTGATTTTTATGTATAAGACTAGCTGTCTCGGCGAACTTCGTTCCACCCATTCAGTTTGTATGGGAAAAATTAAAATTTTGTTTTTCCTAGTTTTCTCATAGTTTTTCCTTTTCTCTTATCTTTAAACCTTACCTGGACTTTCACAAATAAACCAAAACCAAAATTAGTCAAATCAAAAAAAAAACCCGAGATTAGCATCTTAAACATTTCAAAGAAAATTTTATGATTAACACACATCCTAAGCTTAATTATACCAAACGTAACTTACTTCCATTACTGTTGTATGCAATTTAACAAACAATACTAAGCATTGATTTCTATTAATTATGGTATCAAGAAACTAATTTACGTACTTGACGATTCAAATGAATACTAGGAAGAGTATATATATGTATCTAAATAAGGAAATTCCTGCCAAAATATTTTTGAATTTGGTTAGATTAAAACGATGGATGAAAGAGCTCTCAGCAGTCGTTTTTCTGTTGCTCTACTAACGTCGACGGGCGGTCTGGTTATATCCAGGTGGCTGTGTCTGTTAAGTCAGTTCAGTATAAAATATTATTTAGCCAAGCTTAACTGGCGTTTATACTTTGTAGCAGACGTAATAAAAACTATCATATTGCTACAGTTACACATTTCACTTTTGCAGTTCTAGCCATATAGTCTTCTTCTTTTATGATCTAGATTCTAGATAACCTTCGTGTTTCGATTTATTAGTGAGGATCAAAAATTACCTAGCACCAACTAGCTACCTAATAACGGCTTATGCATGAGGCCAGTCTTCGAAATATGTTGTCCAATAGTGTAAAAATATAATAATTATTCATTGTTCTGTTTGTCCGGTTTTTCATCAACATCGTGTGGCTACTCGCGCGAATGTTATTCTCCTAGTTACGTCCTTGCGAACGTTCGGACAGGTCGGTCGTTAACCCGGCACTGCCAAAATAATTCACATTTATCGGATTTTATCAACTGCTCTGCTTGTTTGCCTTCCTATAACATAAAAAAAACTAATAGATACTTAATGCGAATGAATGTAAGAGTGTTTTGCGGGAATTAAGTAGATAGATCGTTTTAATATTTTAAATGCGCTCTTTCAAGGGCACTAAACCGGTGATCCAAGGCACCCGTGGTCGTAATGTGCGAAGATAATATTTTGGCGAAAGTTGTCAAAATAATATTTACTTTTAACAAGGCACCTGATTGGCACGCGCATACATATATTTGGCCTCCACCCCCAATATAAGTTATAATAAGATAATTTTCATACATACTTTTACCTTTTCCATCTTACTCTTCAAGAGTAATTTTTGAATAAAAAAAGGTCGCATTAACTTTGAAACTTCAACTACCTTTATGGGACATTTAAAATTTAATTAGAATTGTTGGCGGTTCAATAGCGAAAGCGAGCAATATTTTATGTGTGGTTTTAAACTCCATCGGGGCAAAGATAGTTCGCTCAAAGTACCTTCTTTATTAGTAGATCATATTTTATGTGAAGTGTGAACACCTCACTCCGAGCCGCTAACATGTAAACCCGTATTACTATAATAGGTAGGTAGTGGAGTTTTGTTGTGACTATATTTCTTAGTATCAAAAAACCTTCTCCTTGTTTGTTGTGTTGTTCCTTTCTACTTGGGTTGCTGACATTTTTTTGTCTGAATAAAGTGTATGGTACATTTTATGGAAAGAATCACTACATAGTATGAAACAATGCTTAAATCTTTGAAACTACGCAACGGATTTTAATGCGGTTTTTTTTAATAGATATAGTGATTGAAGAGGAAGGTTCATATCATGTATATTTCATAACAGTGCGAAGCCGGGGCGGGCCGCCAGTAAAAAATAAACAAATTTACTTAAAATTTTGGAATTTGTTTTTTTTTCTATTTTTTATCCGTCTCTAATTTTAATTTTATTCTTAATTTTATTCATATTCGCGTACTTACTGTATATTTCTTCAATAGTATACATATAGTGAAATCTATGAATCCGTATGTATATAAAAATAATAATTTAATATGAAATTTATGTGTCAGTTATTGTCATGAGAAGACTAAAAATATGGGAAAATTGCAGGAAAAACAGTAGTTTAATTATCCCTTATTAAACTGTTAGTAATTTCAATCGATACGAAGTTCGCCGGGTCGGCTGGCACTATATCAATGTATGTATGTAAAGTACGGTTGTCAAACCTACTTTCAACACAAAAAATATATATTTCTGTTTCGTCTGCGTTTCAAAGTTACTTAGGTCTCCCGCATAATCAGTTGAGATAGGTATCGTGATAAAAATGTTAGATAGATACTTCTCCAAGGTTTGTATGTTTCTAAGCTAGCATTAAAAAAAAATCAGAATAAACCTACTACTCGACAAAATTTCGAATTTATATTAGTTAAGGATAAGTCATGGCCCTAATTGCGCAGTTCAGTTACACCATAATGAGGTAAGATTTAAATTCGTGCTGTCGATTAGAAGCGTCCGCCATTTTGAAACGAAAAAAAGGCGCGGTCGGCGAAAACATTGCGTCACGTAAACAAATTAAACACGGCCTCAGAAAGGTGTTTAGGTTGTTCACCCTAGTGACATCCTTTTCGTAACAATGCTAGATTTTTTATTGCTGAAAGTTAAAAAAGTGGATGTATTTCCTCGCTCGCGTATTTAAACACTTCCTATAAACACCAAGGATGTTAATAGTGCGTTGCCAGATTGGGGCTGATATGTTATATAATATATCTATTTTCTATGTTTACCGGCAACTGGAACATGATAACTGTGAGCATAAAAAGATTATGGCAAAGAACTTCAGCTACCGCTGTGGATAATTGGTGTCATTTTTAACCGAATCTAGATAGGTTTCCTTTCCAAGTCAAATTGATATTTGACTTTTTTTTTCAATTTTGTCTGTTAACTAGCGGCCCGCTCCGGTTTCGCACGGTTATGAAATATACATACAAACCTTCCTCTTTAATCACTTTATAAAAAAACCGCATCATAATCCGTAGCATAGTTTTAAAGATTTAAGCATACAAAGGGACGTAGGGACAGAGGAAGCGACTTTGTTTTTTATACTATGTAGTGACAATTCAAAAAAACTACTAGTCGGATCTTATGGAATTCGCACTACAGAGACTACCTCGGAAGCATACCTTTATAAAAAATATCACATCGCGACCTGGTAATGGAATTGAAGTAGGTTTTTGCAGTTATACCGCGCTTAATATTTTCATTTAAAGTAAACGTTCGAAGCAGATATGATTCATGTATAATTTTGTCTCCTCCGCCATCTTCTTTAATGAGTGCAATGATCCATCAATCTGCCACCTACATGCAGACAATACAATCACCTTTTTCAACTCCAAAAAAGGAGGAGGTTACCATTATATTTTTGTACTTTTTTCGTTTGTTACGCGACTTTTTTTTATGTTATAGGAAGGCAAACAAGCGGACGGATTTCCTGATGGTAAGAAATTCACGCCGCCTAGAGGCACAAAAGGTGTTAATGGTGCGTTGCCAACCTGAGGCCGGGATGTTGGCCTCGAGCAAAAGTAAGTTTACCGGCTACCTTACCTGACCCTCCTTACCGGAACACGTCATGACGTTATGGCGGCAGGAATAGGTAAGGCGGTGGTACTAGTCCGGGCGAGTCGCTGCGAAACTTTACCACCTAGTCAAATGTCACGGTGTTAGTGATGATAAGCCTATGATCGCCTTTTACGAGCTGCCTGGCAAGAAAGGCAGATGGTCTATTCTGCATTTTGTCATTCCATTTTTTGTAAAGGTTGATCAAAGAAGTGAAGTATCTTCACGCCCATATCCTCGAAGAGGTAGGCAGAAGTACAACGCACCCACGACCCACGAGGTGTTCCTACTATGCTTATCTAGTGGGGTCTCCCAATAAAAGGTTTACATTATTACTACCATACATTGAAATAGCTTGTTTAATTATTTTGTTATTTCTGTCAGTTGATTGGTCTTATTTCTTAAAACGAAAGATGAAGACGAATCATGACAGTGTTATCGAGTGGCCATTGGTACATCTTAAATTTCATTTAAAGATTTTCATTTTATACTTTTTTTATGTGTTTGTTACTCAATTACTCGGCCAATTGCAAACCGATCTTTTTTAGAAACGATAGGTCATGGTTCTGATTTAGTCCCATATCAGTTTTATAAAGATCCGACTGCTGGTTGATTTAAACTTAATAGTGCATGAATTTTTATCTTAAGCGAAAATTAATAGTGTCTGTACGCCCATATCCCGAAGATGTAGGCAGTACTGTATTTCAAATAATTAGTCTCTATCTTAATAAGCCTGTTGAAGAGTGAAATCTGTACATTGATGATTAAAAAAAAAGCAAGAAGATGGAGGCAGTCCCACAATGTGATAGGTGGCAAGCCTATCGCCAACCGGGCATATATCCAATCCCGAGCAACTTTTTTTTATAAGAAAATTGGAAAACCTAATTTCCTTTTTGTTGCCCGACCCGGGATTCGAACGTGATCTCATGCAGTCAAGTCCAACAACTGAACCGCTAGACCACAGACCACAGAGGTTGATCATGTTTTGGATTTGTGTGCCTAGACGACGTGGTAATTTGAAAGAGATGTCGGTTTTTTGAAGTTTTCAATTATTGTACTCGTTTTATGAAGGTGTATGACTATCTGTTGTCCGTGGATTCTTCCGCTTCTTGGAATCATTTCACTGCGCCAAGAAAACTACTTTCTGGCTTAATTTTTTTTATGACATTGGAAGGCAATCAAGCAGACGGATTTCCTGATGGTAAGAAATTCACGGTACCTAGAGATACCAAAGGTGGTAATCGTGCGTGGCCAATCTTAGGCCGGGATATAAGGCCTTGTTATAAGGACTACCCTGTCCTCCGAACCAGAACACATCAACGGCAAGCGCCGACGTTATGGCGACAGGAATAGGTAAGGCGGTGGTACCCATCTAGGCGAGTCTACGTGTGTGTTAGTGACAGAAAGTCTATGTTCGCTTTTTACCAGCTGCCTGGCACAGGAAGACAGATGGTCTATTCTGCAAAGGATCCCGGACCAACACGAGGAAAATTAAATTACATTAGCTTACATATGAACCAGGAGCATCACCCACGAATATCTCAACACTTACTTTTATCAACATTCAACCAGTGGACCTAACTCAAATGAATTAAAATTGAAATGGTAAACTTCTTTATCGGATATTTTGCTTGTCGATCCGGAATATGACAATGTTGAATACTAACATTATGGTTTTATAATATACTAGCTGCCTATTCCGGCTTCGCTCGGATGTTAATTTTTTTGATTATAAATTGAGATGTAAGCTATCCTATCTTTCAAGTTGGATCAAACTGCACACGGTGTGCAAATTTGATTCAAATCGGTTAAGTAGTTTAGGAGTCCATCGCGGACAAACAACGTGTCACGTAATTTATATATATTAAGGTTGTAGTGCCAGGACTAATAGTTATACTCGTAGACTATTATTGCACTAGAGGAACAGTCTAGAACAATTGATCCGCGTACGATAGGGTCGTCTCAACCTTGCTCTCGAAGTGACAGTCAACATCTAAAATAGGTATAATTTTACAAATTACACCGATGAAGTATCCCTCGAAGGTCACCTGGTAGTAATAAAGATGCATCTTGGCACGAGCTCAGGGAAACAATGATAAGGAATCTGTTCTGGATGGGGGAAACTATTTCTGGAGCAAGGAAATTGTCGAGGTCGCTTTATAAGGACTCTTTGTTTGGCGGAGAAAGAGATTTCAGTTTACCACCGAATGAAGGTTACAAAAGTCGGAAATGGGTGGTATGTGATGGTCTGGTGGTCCGCGAAAATCTAAGAAAGTAAATAGGATATGACGATACTAGGAGGCTTCTGCCCTAACCTCATTGTAAATTATGATTAGATTGATGTAAATGTAGTAAGAGTTGTCATTCGTTAGTGAAACTCATAGTTGATAAACGTAGGCAGGGTATATTAGACATAACAAATATACCTATAAAAAAAATTCTTAATGCCCATATCCCCGAACGGTAAGGCAGAGACACAACCAGGGCACCCACGACTAGCCGAAGACACTAAGCCCCACAATGTGATAGGTGGCAAGACTATCGCCAACCGGGCACATTTCCAATCCTATTTTTATTAAAAAATACACGTTTTCTATTATGTTGTTACCCGAACCCGGGTCCTCAATAAGTCAAGTCTCACGCAGGACCGCTAGACCACAGATCTTCTTCTTTATTGCTTATTTATGAAAATCTCGTATCACGAAATACTCTTTGTTGAACTCCGAAAGTACCTAATAGACTTTGACTAAATTTGACAGTTTTTTTTTTATCACAGGAAACATTTTTAGGTTATGTCTTCATTCGTGAATACATCCATAAATCATATTAATCATTCGTGAATAAATCCAAAAAAATGTTAATCGGGAAGTGTGTAACTTTTTGAAAAAATAATACTTACTGTCGTTGTCGTCATTGTTTGAAATCTTGTGATGACAGCATATTATGTTTCCAAAATGTTTAAAATAAAATCATAAAAATATTTTTGTGTGTGCACCAGTTTCGGCAGCTACATCATAAGTGGCGCGCGGAGACTTATTTTGGGAGTTGAAAGTAAATTATGTACATTATGTTATGGACATTTCCGAGAATCCGGAATTTTTCATTGGACTTTGCTTCCTCCTTAAGGATACTTGTTTTCGAATTTACATAGTTTTTTTAATTTTGAACGAAAAATGTGTTTTTTTTACATTGAACTGCCGCAATTTTTAATTTTAATACATTTTGTGACCTAATTTCGAATGGAATGAGCTATCACGAATAATTATCGACTAGCCACTTAATAAGTAAGATAACTGAAGTATAGAACAATCTCTCTTACAAAACGTTTGCGTTAAAAGTTACGCTTGCAAGTAAAATTGAAGCTCAAGACGTCATATGTTAGGCTCACATTGTGCTTAGCGTGGCTAGAATAAGAATCGTGTCGCGATGATATGAACGGTTGTCAATTTGGATTGCACAATCAAGAATATAGATTTCCTGCTGTTCATAAATACGAGCAACGTGGTTACCGTACCGGTCGACAGCGGACCAACTAGTGCCTACTAGCAAGTGTCAAACGCCAACCCTCCGGAAGAATCGCCGGCCGATCGATAAACTAAACCATGGGTTTTCCCTCCGCAGTTTAAGTAGATTCAGGCGGCGTACCTCTTGAAGAGTCTTACTTCAGAACCAGTACCGTAACCAAACAACCAATGTTTTAAGTTTCAATTTCCTCCGTGTTGCTCTGGGCTCCTTTGCAGAATAGACCATCTGCCTTCGTGTCAGGCAGCTTGTAAAAGACGACCACTGGGTTATCGTCACTGTGACATCTAGGTGGTAGAGTTCCGCAGCGACTCGCCCGAAGTGGTACCACCGCCTTACCTATTCCTGCCGCCGTAACACTAATGCTTGCCTTTGACGTGTTCCAGTTGGAAGGATAAGGTAGCCGTTAAACTTACTTAGCTCGAGGCCTTACATCCCGTCCTTAGGTTGGTAACGCACAATTACCATATTTGGTTCTATAGGCGGCGTAAATTTCTGACCATCAAGAAATCTGTCTGCATGTGTGCCTTTCAATACCGTAAAAATGATTTTTTTTAAGTAAATCAAATCTATTCGCTCAGCACAATATGATCCATGAGGACTAAGGTCGGAGTAAAATTAAGTTGATATTATAGTCTGTATTACACTGTAATAGAGACTATAATACATGGTTGAACCTTAGAGTAATTTACGCCGCGTT
>NJDC01058327.1:0-13503 GCA_002245475.1 Calephelis virginiensis
TGCACGTTTTGTTGACCCCAGACACTAACTGACAACAATTGCAATGTTGTAAGTTTCTTGCGATTGATAAATAGTGTCGATTAATTTTTGTGACATATACGTGTATATGTGAATAATAATATTTCACTCAGCACAATGATGTTATTACATAGTCATATTTTACTCGTACAGTATCAAGAACATAAGCTAGCATTATGAGACTCTGAAGCTTATATTAAGCATATAAAACGCCTATGTTACGAGTCACCAGCGCTCTTCCTCCAACTGACACTCTTTGTATCTTACATATTTAGTCATTGGTGAGTAACATATTTGGAAAAGTTACGTACTTTAGTCTTATCAAAGACTTATAGTTATTATTCTCTGGTCTTATTTTATTTTAAATTATTAAAAGAATATTAAAATTAATGTAAAAATACCACTGCGTGCGTGTGTGTGTGTGTGTGTGTGTGTCAGTTTGTACTAGTGCAAATATTATATTTTATACGTTAGTTTATATAGGTAAGCGTTAAAACCAACGCTAGGCAATTTTTTTACTATTTAGAAATTTACATCCTTTACTAGGATTGCATTAAACATGGAGCACGAGATTTAGTGTTATTTTTATTATCAAGCATTTTTATTTAATCTTAAAATAAATGTAGGGTGGTGGTGTATGTTATTTATGTTATTGAATTTAGTGTTAGGGGATAGTAACTAGGGCTACTAATAAATTATTTATTATGAGAATAGATTATATAAATTAAAATAAGAATGACTCACTTATATTGTTTTGATTTTATGAATGAATAGTAATACTTAATGTATTTTAAAATAAATTAAAAGTCATCATAAATAAAAACTGTGAAGAAGAGATTCAGTTGATTCATAATCTAAAGTTTTAAGATATTCTACCATAATTATTTTGCAACGGTAAGAATTCTATAAGAATATGTCTAATAAGGAGTTAAGACTATTATAAAGGTATGGCCCAAAAAAAAAAAGAATTTGTGAAAATGTGTAGAACGGAATGTGTCAGTTTGGCAGACCTTCCCTTTACGTCGTTTCCCTACGTTAACATAAGGATCATATTGCATTTGAGAATATTTGAGCATTATTTACAAAATAAAACTTGCCTTACTGTAATAATTTCCCATTTTTATATTAATCTACCGTCGAGTATCGATACGAAAAAACAGCAGTCACTTTAAGTTTGATTTCCTGGGCTCTTTTAACTCCACACGAGGTGATACAATAATTTACTAGAGACTGGCATAGCGCATTGTAAACTATCATTATAATCTTTACGTTAGCTGTTTTACGAAAAATTTCAATTAGGTATATTAGTTTCCATAAACAAAATCTCAAAGTTGTACTTTAAAATTTAGGAATTTGTCTATGATAACACCAAAATTGATGAAATTTGCTGATTAAAATGCGGATCAGGAGCAAGAGATATTTCTCCTGTCACACGAGTGAACTACATATAATGTTTAGTAAATCAGGGGGCGGCAGATTAGATTTTTTAGTTTAATGCCAATTCATTGTCTGTAGCCAATTTTTTTTAAGCCGTTTTGAGTAATTCTAAAAGATTCAACCCAGGAGTCAACTTTAAAAAATACAGCAGTGTCATCTGTAAAACTTACTATTTTGGCCATAGGAGTTGTAAGCGTGCAAAGATAATTTATACACGATTAAAATAATGTTGGCCCAAGAATGCTACCCTGAAATGTATGCTACATTTTTTAAACAATTCGCTACTAAGGTCTCCGCCAATTTTTACTTGCTACCTTCCATCAGTTATGTAGTCTTTGAATAATTTTAAGGGAATTTCTCTCACTTCCTCTTTCTCAAGCTTATGTATTAGACGTAGGATAAATAAACAATATCAAACGCCTTTGCGAGATCAAGAAGTACTGCCAAGCATTTCTTTTTTGTATCTTAGGCTGTAATGACTAAATCAATAAGTTTTTGTACTGTATCACTTGTAGATAATTTACCACTGAGAAAAATAAACTGATTGGATGAAAAAAAAATCTTTAAGAAATTAATAAGCCTGTTATTCATTAGTCATTCCAAGATCTAAGATAAAATGGGATATAGTGAAATAGGTTTAATAATAGCTGATTTAAACTTATACTTATAAGTAGATTCAAGTGTGTCGTTACTTGTCACTTTTATCTTATTTTTAGTTTTTTATATAAATTATCTCTGTTTCTCATGCATCAAAGTGATCTACAAGTAATCCAGGGCTTATTTATCCGGAGTCTATTAGATATTTTAAGCATTTTAGTACTTTGAATAATTGAATTTATATAATATATAATTACATTGAAGAATTTAGATTACTCATTAGTTAGTCTGTAGCGTAATTAACATCTGTAAAGTCCACAGTTTAAAATTCACCACACAAAAGATTTCATCTAGTATTATATAGTGGATTACTTCGTTTCTGTGGTTGAGTCGATTTTTCAGAGGGAGACTAGAGAGGGAGACAGTTTAAAAACGAAGCATTCTGCATGTAATTTAGTCTCAATAATAACATGGTCAAATCATGTTTTAGGTGGGTTCCGAGTGCCCTGGTAGCATCCAGTGGTTAGCAAGTAGGTTTAAGTAATCACGTGACCGCCTGTCAATAATTTGGGATACTATATTGACAGTAATGTCGCCACATAATACGGGATAGTAAAATATCTAATGATTCTAATTATCTGTTCACATTAGTTTGACTAGGAGGAATATATCGAATGTAGTTTTTATGAAACTGTAATTAGTCAGATCAGGAATATATTATTATTGGACTTAAGCCAACATTCTGTACGAACTGTTATGTCCCAGGACACTTGTGACCTTTGGAGAAGTGTCACATTACAGTAAATGCTAAGTATATTCTGGGATATCATACTGAGATTGTGCTTGCATTCGTATATTTAAAAATAATTAATGTAAAGTTAATCGTACTTGTAATGTACCTAATGTACATTCTACTCATGTAAAACTCATTGGATGTTTGTCACTCTTGGACGCACAAACCACTGAACGGATTTAACGGTTCTGAAAAAAATGCGAAAGATTGATTAAAATACTTACCTAATTAAATGAAAATACACAAAAAATATATGAGTCGAACGTGTCATCAGTAATTATTACATCCGCCTTTTTTCGCCGTCGATTAAAAATTGTATTCACCGCCATTCGTATCTACTTAACACATTTATTGTTGCAATATTAAACTAATTTTGGATTTTCTATTTTTAATTAAATTGGGGGGTACCATAAATTCTTAAAACAATATTAACTTAATAATACAGCATTGATTGATTGATTGAACATTATGACGTATGAAATAATATTGTTTTTGTCTATGTATACAAATATAACAACATGGAAATAATACTGATTTAATCGGTCAAGGTAGGGCCCTTGGACTGAAGTACACTAGTACTTCACTAATCACAAACTAGATAGAGATACTACGTATTAGATGAACATGTGGCGTACATCAGTATGAATCTTTTTTTTACTTAGCTTTTGCGGTTCCGCGCCATTTGAGCTCTAGCTGCTGGTGTATGAGCAACTTTCTTTTAATACCGTCTAGAGGATCTCCTATGCTTCAGGGTTTCCTACATTTACAAGCCAATCTTTCAAGTCAATTGTAAGAAAATTATGGTTGTTCACTACATAAACAAACTCAACGTTATTAGACTATGGTAACATGTAGGTAAATAAAAATACGGTTTTAGTTTTAAGTCATTATTTTTTTTACTTTTTCCTTCATAATCTTTAGCTCTACTTTAATTTTATAGGTACCATGTTTTATTATTACTGGGATGGGCTAATTATTAATTATTATACTCTATTTGAACTTTTGCAGCACTTCGATAGTTTTTTCTATTATTAAACGCTCAGCATCTCCATTGTATTTTTGTTGGTCACTGGAGATAGCAAATATAAAACACGTCTTGACAGTGATTCGATGTACACTTTACCCAGTGATCATCACTAAAAAGATACAGAATAGCGCCGCTGCTACCACTTCATAAAAATTGTTTTAGGAAAATGTATGGGACGGCTTTAACGTTTGACATTAATATATAATTTCCTTGTAAACAATACAGTTGTTATTTGAAACATTAATAAAATATTTAAAAAAGTATAATTAAAACAACTTCCAGCTTATGGTCCATTTTGCCTGCTTGAATATTGTCGCTTTATTTATAAGCTTCTTAATTGCTGCCCGTATATGTAATTGCTAGTATATAAATGGCATTCAAATCTTTTGAAACGAAATTACCCTTTTATGTCTTCAAAAACATGTATCGTGCGCGATAATTTATTGTTTCGTCTTTATACTGGATCCGGTGCTAAACTCTTGTTCATTTTCGTACTAAACATTACAATTCAGAAAGTGAGTGAAATGACGTCTAGGAAGGTTTTTTTAAGTAACCTGTAGTGAAATATAGTATATGTAGTAACTGTTTTTATTTTTCGTATTTCTGTAAAGTGGACATGCTTTAGAGATATAATAATAAAATGTTCTGTAAAATGTCAATAAAATTGCGTATGTTCATGAAATTGATTAACGATCGTTCAGCAATTATATAGCGACATTAATTTATTTCTTCCAGAAGTGTGTATTGACATTATAAGCCTATGACGTAGAATAATGTACATAAAATTGTTTAAGCATAATTTGTACTCAATCGTTTGATGATTGTGCCGAGGGCTGAGGAAAGCTTTTGGAAATATTGATTGCTACCGACACAACCAGCTGTGCCCAATAGTAGAGCAGGATCTGGCGGCGATTTTAATTTTTCAAAAAAGTTATTACAAAAATTCTGTCTGGTGAAGTTCTACGTTTGGTTTGCAGGTGAACTTCTCGTCTGCGTCTGATGGCTAATACATTTTACCAGAGCAAATGCCATAAATCGTTGCAGTAAAATCGTGGATTTGCTGACGGTGAAAATTCTTTAATTCTTAAAAACTGTGTCTGTTAGAGATTTTATAAAATGTTTGCACATCTTCGTTCATGTCACATCCTCTCAGCAATTTAAGTTTCAGCAATTGAAGGACCACAAACCCAGTGATCGTTTATTGAAGCCTTTTTGCGATGACAGTTTGGTTCCCTTACTTTACTTGCCGAGCACACACAGCACATAGGCAGTGATCAGTGATTCCTGACGCTCACTGCTCACGACGCTTAAAGGAATGAGTCCGCGTCCGGCCAAAAGACATATGTAAAAGAAAGTATTTTGCCTCTCAGAAACTTTGACCCTTAATGAAAAGTGTACTTCCATATGATCCGTCACCAATGATGAGTGTGCGGTTTCCAAAAATATCTCACCTGAGTTGCGCAAAGTGGTTATTCAGCGAATACCAAGCGATGGAGTCAGAGACGTGGGCGCTGTTTTTCCCGACCAAAATATCGGGCGCCGCCCACGCCCGCTCGCGCCCGCCGGCATGCACTGCAATTATTTCAATTATTCACTAGCAGAAAACTGTGGCAGAAAAGTCGGTGCTACCAAAAATCAGAGTTAGTCGTCGTAAGTAAACTAATACTCACCTTTTAATAGCTGCTTGGCTGATAAGCAGCAAATCGGGGAAAAGACAAGTTAAGGCTGGAAACCTGAGATGAATTATTTTATTATTACTTAGCTAATATCAAACAAACATCAGTTTGCCGTAGCAAACATCCGCTTACATTTTGATCTCCGTTAATGAAGAAATTTACTCTATCCATTACACAAATCTGTCTTCCATCTAACTTAGAGATGGAAGGTAATGGCCCTAATCCCCCACCACCACTTCGAGATAATGAACTACTACCATGTATATGTTTCTCGTTGTTCTATAAGTATTTTAAGCACACATTTGTTTGTTCCAGTCCAAAATAAAAGCGATAGCAACATGTACCTTCTGTAGTGCTCTTGGAGTATTCTAAAGTAAGCATTACACATAACACACATATGTAATACTTATAAACAATTAATTTGTTTAAGTAATATGTATCTACAACATTTCAAGCACAAGATCCGTCGATTCCGTAAGAGAGAATGTAAATGGACACCTTTCCCTCAAATGAGCTTCCCTTATCTACCTATTGCACCGCCCCTAGCTAACTTTTCTAGTCGGTCGTCCGTATATCGATGTGAACAATCAGAATACCTAATCGTTCCATACACAGCATAACACCCTCGTGTTAGAAGTTTGACGTGTCTGTGAGTGTGCGTGCGTGTGTGTGTGTGTGTGTGTGTGTGTGTGTGTATGTGTGTGTGGCATCGTAGCGGGTGGACGGATTTTTTTGAGTTTTTGTTTTCGTGATTGACATGGTTCTTAGCTATAGTTTAATGAGATCTATCCAGGCGTTCTTGGTCATCAGCTCATTTACAGCTCAGATCATGATCAGGTGAGATCAGATACCAGACGCGCTATGGGTCTTTTTTGACTTTTGAACATATGTGAGACCTAACAGACCTAACACAACAAGTGCTGGTACAACTGAGCTGGTCTAATGATGGAGCTCGTCGATAGGAGACGTAACCCTGGAATGCCTACTGGTAAAACCATCAAGTTTGGACTTTTTTCGATTCGATTCGCTTTACCTAGATCTTTTTATATTTTCTGATGGCGAGGACTTGATGATAGCCTAATGATTGATACGAGTGATGGCCAATGGGTCAAAGTTTAAAAATTACAATCTTTGCAGTTCATCTAAAGCAGTAGTAACTTATTTTTCTCGTGGACCGCTTTCAAAATTTGACTGAATTCGGTGGACCTGCTGTTACATTTCTACTACATTCTTCGTCACCAAAAAATAAGAATTGTGTCGCATCTGAGTTCTGTCCCTATATTCCGTAGGTAAAATAAAAACGAAAAATTGTATATTTTATGACACTTTATTTATTAAAAGAATAGAATTACAAGAAAAAAATAACACATGCTAATATATCTTCACGCCAAGTCCCTTACATGATAGGCAGAGAGTATCGAGTGCCAAACCTAACGATCCTGACAAACCTGTCTAGCTTCCTTCACATTCATTACCATTTTTATACAAATACCCCGGTTTCGGAGACTCTTGACACCACCTTCGGATTATATCCGAGTGATCTGATCGTGGAAAGTCAGCCTCGGTCTCCCCGGGTATCTATATCCATCCACATTCGCATTATATATATCTGCTTTGTCAATATTTCATCTGTCATTCGTTCCGCATGACCAGAGCATGCCCTTTCGCTTTTTAACACCAACGCCTTCTTTCAATCCTACTTTTTCTTGGATGTCACTGTTACGAATGCGGTCAAACACTATTCCCTGCACACACTCTCTTCTCTACATCCGCGGTGTATCTTCCATCCCTGCTAAAAGCGCAACTAAGAAATACAATTTTATTCACTTGCTCCAACACTACGTCATCAACTAAAACTCTTATTAATCCGTTCTGACTTTATCTCTTTCAAACACCATAACTTTGAAAATTAATAGAAGAAGGCGTCACTTTGCGGAAATCCATACTTAATTCTAAATAAAATTATTTAATTTGCAATTTTCCGCTAAAAAATGTATATGTATTATTGCGTAACAAAACAGACAAAATATATAATAGGTTACGAAGCGAAACGTACGTTGAGTTTTTAGTAGTATGTGTATTGTTGGTGTTACTAAAACAGTTTAGTAGTGTGTATTGTGTGGAGCTGGATGTATTTGGGAGTTTTATTTTGTCTGTTTTGTTACGCAATAATACGTATACATTTTTTTAGCGGAAAATTGCAAATTAAATAATTTTATTTAGAATCATCATAACTTTGGTTTTTATCGCATTCAAATGTAAGCCCCTTTCTTTACAATTACCTTCCACAACAGTAACCAGTGTCTGCAGCTCAGATAGTGCAGAGCCCAAAAGTACAGCATCATCTGCATAAAGCAGGCAGTTCACCGCTTGACCACCCATACGCATTCCCACATTCATAGACCTTAACCTTTGAAGACATGTGTCCAAAAACAAAATAAACAAGCGTGCCAATAACACACAGCCCCGTTTGACGCCAATGTTAACTTCAAACCAATGCAATATGTTGCCGCACCACCGATACACCCGCACACATGCTTTACAATCTAAATACGTAGACTGCACAGCATGCAGCAAGGACCCGTCTATCCCATAACCTGGCAAAATGTCCCAAAGTTCCTTACGTATACCCCATTCAAACGCTTTTTCGAGATCCACAAAACTGCAGAAAACCTTCTGATCCACGGCCAGATGCTTCTCTATAACGTTGGGGAGCGAAAACACTTAATCCATACATCCTCTTTCAGACCTGAAACTACCTTGAGCCTCTCACAATGTTCCATCGGACATCCCTCGCATCCTCCTTTGAACTATTTTTCCATAAACTTTTGATGCTAAACTGATCAAATTAGATACTACTACTGTAACTTGTACATTCCATGCGTGAACCCTAAAGTTTAAAATTTGCCACTACTTTTTAATACTACAAATAAAAATTGGTGTATTCAGTATTGAATACTGATCATATTTGTGTAGGAAAAAATAAAAGTTGAAATCCCAAAACTGTCCATAAAAACGATAACTAACATTTCATCAAATCAATCAGTTCACGCGCTCCGTGTAATTGTGTTCATTTTGTCTGCGGCTTTATTGTTAAAACGTGACAAACTGGCATAGAAGCTCTAAACCCATTTTTTCCCTTCGCCCGCGAATCGCTCGCTCTTTCCGAAAAGGAATAGTTTTGATAAAATAGTTACTTCAAAATGATTGTGAAATTACTGTTTTTTTTTTTATAAAATTAGTAGTTATTTGCAAGAAAAATTACAAAATTAATTGCTGTTGCTTATTCGGCCTTTTTAGAGAGGCAGTGCTTCTCTCGCAAAAAAACGATTGAATGAAACGTGCTGTGTTTGTCTTCAAATCGAAAGAGGACAATTAAACTATCTGTAAGTTCCTAAGTTTCCTGACTATACTAGCTGTTGTGATTAACCGACTAGTACACGTAAACAAAACACTTAAGTACTATACAAAAAAAAGGTATATACTTACTTTTCTCCGGCACTAGCAAACGCTGATATAAATTTTCTCACATCTTTTTTTCCAAATTCCGGAAACAAATGAATGAGTTTGCCTTTGCTATCAAGTATTTATAGTACTAATCAAGTTCATGTCTGAACAGGCGTTAAGCATTGTCGGGCGGATAGAGCTTTGCAAGTCTGTACACAAAATTGTACGTAATATTGATTTTTTTTAAATGACTAATGTGTTGCCAACCTCGCGGTTTTTACAACTTCACCGGGCTTTGCGTAATATTGAATACGCAAGTTTGTACAAGTAGCAGTCGCTTGCCTTATTAAAATATTATCTGCTTAGTTAGGTACTTAAAACAATGTAGGTAGGCCCTTATAAAAACTATGCTTACATTTTTGCTCTCTGCTATCAAAAGTAGATAATTTTTCTTAAAAAAGTATCTTCACGCTCATATCCCCGAAGAAGTAAGCAATATCAAATTATACGAAAATTCGAAATGATAAAAATGAATTGCGACTATAATATGTACCTACATACGTGGTATATAAGTAAAAAAAGGTACGTAGTACATACGTACGTATACGTACGTACGTACACACGTAGTACGTAGTAGTATAATATGGCTATACTTTTGCATGTGCTGCTAACTTAAATAAAACATGTAGGTATGTGTCTACTAAACATGGTGCAACAGAAATGAGAAGCTTAACTATAATTGGCAACAGAGGTGAAGGCCATGTGTATGTTTATTTATTGAGATAAGTAAGTCCCGGATGTACGCTTACTACTACGGACTCGCGTGGCTGCGTGCCACGACATCATCGTGTATCGTGCTATGTCCGCAAGGATCGTGACATTTGGCGCTCCACAACCTCTGCCTTCCTAACAGGAACTTGGCGTGAAGATATGTGTGACATCTGTAGCGCATACTTACTCCTGGCAACAGGAGCCGAAGTCACTTCTCGGGATCACAGAGTGCAACTGTTTAATTACGTACGCAAGTAGTTGAAGTTATATTTGTACAATAACAAAAATTCCAAAACATCTAGCTCAGTTTTATGAGCGTTAAATTTAGAAAGTTTACATCCTAGAACAACGCAAAATAAATTGAGCTGATGCCAAATAAAGGGGGCAGTTTTCCAAGGAGATGTGATCACCGTCCGGCTGCTCCAGCCGCCGCCATTATGTTGTGCAATACTCGCGCCCCACATTCGGTGGTCAGCTGGCATGCTGGCTACTTGCACACTTTTTGTAATAGGTAACAGCACAGTACCAACCTCGCCTACGGGGTTTCACGCATCAGCCAGCCAGTGGAGCTGGACAGCGGCAGGTGAAGTGCGGCAAACATTGCTGGGCGCTATCTATCGTTCATAATTTAAGGTTACATTTTCGTGCGATTCAAACAGGTGGAGCGAGTCCTGAGTAATATTTAATTGTAGATATAACTGGTTAAGGTTTTGTTGAAGGCCGTCGGAAGTTTTCGTTTGTCGCTGAGACAGTCCATGGACCCAGCATGAGTCCGGTCCGGTCGCGGGCTCCGGCGTCATTCAGCTATAATTAGGGCGGTAGAAAGAATCCGTCCGTGAATCGATCTACAAGATCGCAGCTACGTGTCGCAGCGATATTATTATACGCGAAGTATTTCTGTGTCATACAGTTCCTATTTCAGACACGTCCCGCCGACACATTACTTTTATACCAAACAAAAACGATATTCTTTTATTTTATTTCCAATTTTGTTCCGACATTTTTGGGATCATTCTCAACACTAGATTAACTATCACGTTCTGCATATATGGGACTTCTGCTCTTCAAATGAAATGAAAATAACTGACTCGGGGATAGGGATGACAATTGATTTTGGAACGAAGTTCCTTATTGCGCGTTGTGAATGGGGGCTAGACGGAAAAAATTGTAACGAAAATGTTGTCACGACACTTTTTGCTCTGTGTTCTAGCGGTTCAGTAGTTGGACTTGACTGCATGAGGTCCCGGGTTCGAATCCCGGGTCGGACAATTTTTTTTTTACTTTTTATTTTCTGTTTTATATATTTTTATTTTCTTTTTTTTATTTCATGTTTCTCTGTCTGTCTCTTTCTATAAGAGAGATAGAGATAGAGATTACTAGAAATTGATAGAGATTGAGAGAGAGAGGTGGGGAGAGAGAACTTCGTTCCATCCGGGTGTCCCTTGACACCTCTCAATTTTTTTTCCCGTATAAACTTCCACTTCTGTTTGGTGGAGACTGGAGGTACCTAATACTTTTTTAAATATTTGGTAATGGTACCTACTCGTATATTTAGCCCAAATTTCATTTTGTCGTAAGACAGATACACTTTGGGCCAGGCCACAACACTGCGTTGCGACGTCGCATCGCGAAAACGATGTCGCACAGTAATGCGATGCGATGTCTCAACGCAAAAATTTCATCCGATACGACATCGTACTATAAGACGTTAACTAACAGTTCAGTTTCTAGTGAGACATGGACCGCACAGCGCGTGTTCTACTTTTACTTGCGTTAAGATATATTAATAAAAAGAAACAGAAAAGAAAATACTGGGCGCACCAATTACTGACAATTATGAATACAGATGAAAAATTGTATTGAGTCGAGATAGCGCACAAACGTTTGAAGAAATGTTTATTGACGATTCTTTGCAAATTTTGCACATAACACCAAACGAAAGTGGAGCAAGAGCTAATATAATCAGAAACAAATTTTGTAATTATTTTATTAGTGACATCGGTGGTCGTTGACAGTTAACAAACATGTAAATGTTTTTAAGTATTTACCGAGTTTTGCTTTTTCAGCACTATTTAACTCCTCGAAATTTTGAATATAAACTTGTACACTTTTTTCCTTTGTACTTCTGTTTTTTAAATTTTTGTCTTCGAATTGTGATATAAAGTATGGACACCGAATAAACGGCAGCGCGTTGTCGTATCGCAGATTTGGCAGCACATCGGAAATTTCCGCGATGCGTTGAATGGCTTCATAGATTTTTGCGATGCGACGCCGCAACGCAATGTTGTGACCTGGCCCTTTCCTATTACGTATCTAATGGTTAACAATTATTAGTTCAAAATGTACAGTAAATTATAAAAACACGAGAAATGGCCACGCGACATCCTCTGTCATGCCACGGTGACTGGGGATAAAGCCCGGTCATTCCAAAATTTAAAAAAACTATATAAATATCATAGCTAAACAATAGGAACCAATAAATGACTGTACAAATCGGCAAAATTACCTAAATATGTTATCAACACATGGTTTGATCCTAAGTTACACATTTCCAACAAGATTTAACAGCTGTTTGCACCATGCCAAGCTTAAACGGGCAGGTATCCATGGTCAGATCGCATTGTTAGACTGATCTGACCACGTCCACTCTTTTGTGTCCTAGGTCATACTGATGACATTTTAGTTTCCGTTGTTAAATTCTGTTAGGTATCCGCGATCAGATCGCATTTTTCGACCGATCTGCTTAACCGGGCCCTGATGAGATGTTATTCATATATGCAGACAGTTATATTTTTTTTTATAAGAGATTTCAGGGGATAAGCATATTGCTCTTTTGATGGTAAGAAGTACCCGTGGTCTAGACACTACAGACATTATAACTGACTGAGCCCACTCACTGTCCTGAGCCCAGAATGTTAGGCTTGTACACACTGTTTGTAAGGGAAACTCTTGTACTTTTGCACTATACACTGTATTTAACACTTTACGTTCTACTATAGCTAACCGGTTTTACCTTCGACAGCATTATCAGGGTTTTGTGACTAAAGATAAATAAGTACTGGTACATACATGGGACAGATGGGACGATCGTTTTCAATAAGGTTAAGGAAGCATTTTAGAAGCTGGGGCTTGGAAAAAAGAGATTCCGCCTTTGCTAGGCATTTATTGAACGAGGGTCATACTTTTGACCCAATATGTAACATTGAATTACTTCATTTTGGTAACAAAGCAGAAAAATTAATTCCCTAGAAGCGCTAGAAATAAATAGACTTGCTGGGATAATATAACTTCGTAGTGATTTGTTTACAATTAACATTTTTTATTTAAGTACCGTCAGTAACTTACAACCAAATACTGAACGTTAAAATAAAACAGACTTATTTATCATTAGTTTTAAAGCCGTGATAATGCTGTGAAAGGTGAAACCGGTAGGCTATAGCGTGACATAGTGTTAAATAAAGTGTATAGTGGAAAAGTACAAGAGTTTAAGTACCTTAAAAAAGTGTGCATATAATGGAATTAAAAATTTATAGATTCTGTTAGGCCTGTAATTGTTTAAGTTCACCGGCTACTTTAACCTACGGACCACAACATGACAGAATGAAATCATATAAATCTATTTCCTGCATACGAGGGTCAAACTCAAAGTTCTTAGAAAATCAAAAACTAAGCATTCTAGCAAGTTATTAGTTTTATTATAACTTTTCAAAATAGCGTCCATTTACATCAATACATCG
>NJDC01058327.1:14866-68133 GCA_002245475.1 Calephelis virginiensis
AAATATTAGAAATATGATACAAAAAAAGTTACCCATAATTTATTACTTGAAATAAGTTACAAAAGATATAGAAATTTCTGTAATAATTTGTTAAAAAAATTAAAACGGAAGTATGAAAAAGAACTGACAAAATCAATTAAAAATAATAAAACTCTTTGGCAAAATATTTATAATTTAACACAATTTATAAATAGACTGTAATGAACTGATCGAGTTAGGCTCCACCCCTGGTGACTCAGCTAACAGTGTAAATAAATAAATTTGAAATCGATGAGTCCTTTTTTCTGGTGTGTTGAAGTGCAGTACCAGAACTTGCTTGGGGTTGAATTATTATGTCTTGATTTACAGGTATTGGAATAAATCCTATTTGGCTTTCTAGGCGATTGTACCGTTTTGCGTTGTGTCCGATGAAACATTTATTGATACTCGTAATATGAAAGAGGGTGTAGATAGGATGTTAACACTCACGGCTAGTGCATCGGGCGACCATGTGGAGGTGTTGTTTGGATTTGTAAGGAGTCATCTTCGCTATTCAATTCTTCAAAAATATGCATAATCTCGTTGGGGATATCAGAGGCTGAAGACGACAGGTCTAAATCTAAGACAGAATCTTTTGATCACAAGGGCCAAGATTCTTAAAATCCTCAAATTTATCTTCATTTTCTGTAAACAATTAAGTATCGTTGTATCTTTCTGGACACAAATAAATAATTTGATAATCTTTGAGAATGTCGACCCGTATCTATTTAGATAAATATGTAGCAAACTCATCTAGTAAAGGTAAGTCGCAACGTATATATTTGGATACAAATAATTGACTCCTTCATTAGTAAAGAAACATAATTTTAAAATGAAATAAAACTTATCTGTTACAATTAGATGCCTGTCAAACAATAAATATGACACAAAAAGTTTAATAATTCAACTACTTTTATTAAGAGTTTTAACAAAATTCCAATCACCGTCCACACAGTTTTCAGTCTCAATAATTCTAGTTGTTGTTGGAAAGAAAGACATAGTAACAGTGGCGCGAGCTATTGCACTCTCTTTCTACTGTACCTTCGTTGATGAATGGAACTGCTAGAGAAATTCATTCGCGCGACTTTTGAATTTTGTGTAATTAACATTTTCATGTTTTAGATACAAAAATACTTAAAGGGCTATAAATTTTTTCAATTTGATAAATTTTTAATTTATTTAATGGATAGTGTTTTACATAAATCGGAAGTTTATTGTATTTTAAGTATTGTATCTATACAAAAATTTCTTATTACAGTGATAGTTACCACACACCTTCAAAATGGTTGACCCGATTTTGGTGAAATTGTATCGGTCTGACAATAGGTTTTATCTATACTTTATTCCCTCAAGGGAAAGGGAGGCCAACCCTAAAAAAGTGCTGTTTGTTTATTTTCTGAATAGGATTTTTAATTAATTTTATTATGTGGCATAAAAATAAGAAATACAAGCAACCCCAAATGTACAACATTTTAAATTTTCCCAAAAAGAGTGAAGAGGTGGAGCAAACTCCGTCAGCACAGCTAGTTTTTATATTCTACCACCACTACTAGGTACACCGCACTATCATTATTTGTAGCCATTATTATTATTCTGACACCCGTTTTGGCGCCTTCCCGTATGGCGTCACTGTCGCGTCCACAAGTTCCGCTTGCCTTAAGATTAATTAATTTTCCCCGTGTTGGTCCGGGCTCCTTTGCAGAATAGACCATCTGCCTTTCTTGCCAGGCACCTCGTAAAAGGCGAGCATAGGTTTATCATCACTAACACCGTGACATTTGACTAGGTGGTACAGACACGCCCGGATTGGTACCACCGCCGTACCTATTCTTGCCGCCATAACGTCATGACGTGTTCCGGTTCGGAGGGTAAGGTAGCCGGTAAACTTACTTTTGTTCGAGGCCTAACATCCTGACCTCAGTTTGGCAACGCACCATTACCATCTTTGGTGTCTCTAGGCGGCGTGAATTTCTTACCATCAAGAAATCCGTCTGCTTGTTTGCCTTCCTATAACATAAAAAAAACTTATCTATAATCATTTGTGTGATATAGCGACACATTTTTACAAAATGTAATATAAACAATTTTTATTACATTTTTAACGACCACACTTTTCGACCCATATTCATATTGATTCCTAGAAGGCGTAACCGCGTCACTGCATAACTAGGTTCTTCACATCACAAAAACGACAAATTTTAATTATAAATCCTTATCCAATAATTGCTGTTCGAGATTAATATTTTGATCAATTTTTATGTTATCGCTTGCCGTTAACATATTATTTGCAAGCAGGATTTGCAATCTTTATATTCAATTGATCCCTGAAAGGGCAGATAGCCTGAAATAGGGCTGAAAATGACAGCATGTTTGCCAAAAACTTGTCTTTGAATTTCGACAACTGTTCAATGGGTGTTCGGTGTACGGTGTACAGTGTACGTTGTACGGTGTACGGTGTACTGTGTACGGACTTTAAAGGGCCTGCCTCGGTACAATATGCTTCTATCACTTTCATCGGACGTCTCGAGGGAGATCCGCGGGGAGATTCCTAATATTTTTTATCGCCTCCAGATTCCGATAGGTGCCGGCCCAAGTCAGCCAAAGAGAGGCACGCTGCGCCAAGGTACCACGCTTCCTGGCGGTGTTATGTTTATATTATAGGTTGAGGGGTCAGTAGGTATCTGGCATGGTGTTTGGCTAGGCTAGGCTCCTCAACAGCACACAACAATGGAGCCCACCGGAGGAACTTCTACACAAAACAGCGCGCTGGGTGCCGGGGTCCTCTGACTCTTCGCGTTGTCGACATCCATAATAGAATTCACAATGGTATGGCTGGCCTGGCCTGATATGTCCACGTGCTACTGGCCTGGCCTGGTATATCCACGTGCTACTTAATCAAATTCAGGCTTAGTGGTCCTCTGAACGGTGAGTTTTAACACTTTTACAAAAATAGAAGGCAAGTTTGAGCACTTTGATTGAACACAACAGAATCTGAATCAGAATCAGAAAAATCTTTATTCATTTAAACCATACATGTGGTATTTGTGCGCGTCGTCATTTTATTAAACTACCACCGGATCGAAACGCGGCCACACACCGAGAAGATCCGGCGAAAGAAACTCAGCGGTCTGGTCTTTTTTCAATAATAATAGTTACGACATAAACTAGATCAAAAATATAAATTACAATCTTACTTTAACTTAAATAAAAGGTATAACAAATCACATTAGAAATTGCAGTGGGAGATTGAAACTATCCTTTTTGACATAATTTTGCTTTGATACATTTTTTAAACTTATTTATAGGTAGATCTCTAATACCAATGGGCAACTTATTGTAGAAACGTATACATTGACCCAAAAAGGATTTACTAATTTTATGTAGACGAGTTTTGTATGCAGCTAGATTATTTTTATTCCTCGTATTAACATCGTGAGCATCACATTTTTTGTAAACATAGATAGATTTTATTTAACATATTTATTTCTTTCAATTTTTCTCGGAGGGAATCCTTTACTTTAAGATTATAAATAGCCCTAATAGCTCTTTTCTGTAATACTAATATAGTATTTATATCTGCAGAATTTCCCCAAAGAGGTATCCGTTAAGACATTAAACTATGAAAATAGCTAAAATATACTACTCGGGCCGTTTCAGCGTCTGTAAATGTTCTTAGTTTTTTTATTGCAAATGCTGCTGAACTAAGCCTATAAGCCAGTTTCTCAATATGATGGCCCCATTGTAATTTATTATCAATTGTGATTTCTAAAAAGACAGTGGATTCAGCCAGATCCAGTTTAGATCCATTTAGCTGTACATTGGAATCTACTAGCCTAACATTGAGCATTGAAATTCTAATACATTTCGTCTTATTACCATTTAAAAGAAGATTGTTAACTATGAACCAATGTACAATTTTGGATATCGCATTGTTCACTTCGTCATACTTACCTAATTGCCTTTTCACTTTAAATATAAGTGAAGTGTCGTCCGCGAACAAAACAATATGTTGGGTATCCTTTATGTAATAAGGTAAGTCATTTACATATACAAGAAATAGAAATGGACCAAGAATAGACCCCTGCGGTACGCCGATTGTAACCGCAGAAACCGAAGAAGTTTTACCATTTATTTTAACCCTCTGAACTCTATTGTTCAAGTATGAGATCATGACATCAAGAGCTTTGTTCTTAATTCCTTAATAGCGTAATTTCCTGATCAAAGTATCATGATGAACACAGTTGAAAGCCTTAGAAAGATCACAGAATACACCTAATGCATCATGCGAGTTCTCCCAGGCTTCAAATACATTTTTTAATAATTCCACGCCTGCATCAACGGTTGAGCAACCTTTGGTTTTTTTTTATAGAAGAGGAAGCAAACGAGCAAGTGGGTCACCTGATGGAAAGTGATCACTTCCGCCCACGGACATCCGCAACACCAGGAGTATCACAGATGCGTTGCCGACCTTTAAAGGAATGAGTACGCTCTTTTCTTGAAGGTTCCTAAGTCATAATTGTTTGGGAATACCACCCTCGGTAACTGATTCCACACAAAGTTATACGGCGTAAAAAATGTCTTCGGAATCGCACAGTTGTAGACCGCCACGCATCGAGATGATGGGCATGGTACCTTAAGCTCTGACGCGATGACCGAAGGTGGAAATCAGCGGCTGGAATCAAACTAAACAACTCCTCAGAGCACTCCCCATGATAAATGCGGTAGAGAACACTGAGTGACCCAACATCTCTACGCAACGCTAAAGAATCAAGCCAATTGGTAATTGCCCGGTCATTGACAATTCGAATTGCTCTACGTTGAATGCGGTCAAACGGTACTGTGGAGCCCCTGCCCAGAGTTGAGAACAGTACTCCATATGAGGCTGAATTTGCGCTTTATATAGTTGTAAGCAATGGGCCGGCTTGAAATACTGTCCCGCTTTACTGAGCACCCCAAGTTTTTTAGAGGCTATTTTAGCCTTCTCCTCGAGATGACCACGAAATTGAACATTACTCGAAATGTCAAATTGGTAAATCCAAACTGTTTATTATGTAACAATTTGTTTACATTGAAGTGATTTAACATATGACTAAGTATTAATTTTTCAAATATTTTACTTAGTGTAGGCAGAACTGAAATAAAGCGAAAATTTGTAGGGTCAGAAGTGTCACCCGATTTAAATAAAGGCACAGACAGATTGAACAGATGGACGAACGGACGGACGGGCAAACGGACATATCGAGTCTGGGTTTCGTTTTGTTGTATTTGGAAACGTAACACATAAAATCACACATGGCACGGGGCAGGCGGTAAAAAGATTTCAGTTATCAAAGATTAGCCGACCCGGCGAACTTCACATTAACAGCTACTGACAGTTTGAGTTGTAACTGCAGGGAAAATGGGGAAAAATACTTCATTTTTGTATTATTCCCCATTTTCTGTGCAATTACAATAACTAACACAACACAAAAAATACCAAAGTTGGTCCATCCATTCAGACGTGATGCGATGCGAAGTGTCCCGTAGGCTTGGGCCAAGCACGGCACCGTTCCTATCTCACAGCTACTGTTTGTTTTCGAAACTGCAAGAGCTATGCCGGTTTTGAAACATTCTTCAATTATTGATTGATAGATGATTTATATATTAAGCCATGCTCGATAAATTGGCTATCTAATTCTGAAACAATTTTTTAAATCGGTTCAGTACTAAGTTCTTGAGATTAGCGCGTTTAGGCAAAAAAGCAAAAAAACTTTCCAGATTTATAATATTAGTATAGACAAGAAAATATTGGTGACGAGTACTCGTATTTGGTATTTGGTATAGCTGTACGTCTGCGACAGTTTGCTGTCAAACCGCAGCCGTTCCTCACGGATTTGTAGCCCCAATAGCCCGATGTTGGCGTTGACTACATTAGGTCCCGACTTCGTTGCCCGGATTTTTTTTAATTTTCTAATGGCAACAACGTTTCCGGGAATAGTTCCGCGCCATAGCACATGCCAGTACAGTTACCGCATGACTTGCATCACATTGGAGTAAACCTGCATGCATGCTGTGCAAATCGGTTTTGCCCGTGTTGGTCCACGCTACTTTGCAGAATAGACCATCTGTCTTCCAGTGCCAAGCAGCTCGTAAAAGGCGAAAATGGGCTTACAGTCTACACCGTACGTACTAACACCGTGACATCATACTAGCTGGTAGAGTTTTGCAGCGACTCGCCTGGGTTGGTACCACCACTTTACCTATTTCTACCGCCATAACGTCAATTCTTGCCGTTGTCGTGTTCCGGTTAGGAGGGTAAGGTAGCCGGTAAACTTACTTTTGCATGAGGCGTAACATCCCGGCCTCAGGTTGGCAACGCAACATTGCCACCTGTGGTGTCTGTAGGCGGCGTGAATTTCTTAAGTAAGTATCTTCACGCCCATATCCCCGAAGAGGTAGGCAGAGGCACAACCAGGGCACCCACGACTAGCCGAAGATACTAAGTCCCACAATGTGATACGTGGCAAGCCTATCGCCAACCGGGTACATATCCTATCCCGAGCAACATTTTTTTTTATTAGAATTTCTTACCATTAGGAAATCCGTCTGCTTGTTTGCCTGCCAATATCATAAAAAAGTATGTAAGGAGTCCATCGCGGACAAACAACCTGCAGCATGATTCCTATTAAATTCTGTTTTTGACCACTCCTCGTTGGTCGAGGGGCTTGCGGACACGCCTTTCATCCACAGACCAACCGGGAGGCTTGGGTTCGATTCCCGACGGGGGCAGACCCATTCGTGTCATGGACATTTAGATGTCTGCATTTCCGGGTCTGGGTGTTTATTTAATTCATGCTGGTATAGCTATCAATTAGTTCTACTTATTATGTACTGACTACCTGATACTAACTGCTTACTAATAGCCATTGCACAAGCATACAATTTGCTTACGTCGGGGTTAAATTGAGTTTGTGTAACTTGTCTAGGGACATTTATTTTATTTTACTATTAAGAAAAACTATGATTTGAATCTGATTAGAAGACTCACTGGACTTACCTAATTACTAGCATAATAACTATACATTTTTTAATTTGTTATATAGCCGTTCACATTTCCAATGTAACTTATAAAAATCCGTAACAGATTTTATTAACGTTTTCCGATAATGGCACGACAATATCTATGAATCGCCAAAACATACAACATCTACGTCAATTTAGTCTCTGAGATTAAAAAACAGACTTTAATTGATGTCAAAGGAGTTGCAAAAAAACTTAACCGGATTTGTATTACCACTATGTCCTATACATCGGCCGCCGGGTAGCCGCCGGGTAGAGTAGCCGTTGAACTTATTTTTTCTGAGTTCATTAAAATATATTACTGCTGTCCGCCTCATCAGTCGAAAAAACGAAGAAAAGTTTATGCTAACACAAGCCTAATACATTTAATTATCCAAGAAGCTCCTTCGATTCATTTCGGGTCCATTAGGCAAGGCAAGCTTATATGTCTTTAGCGGAGGTTTCAAATTTGTTTTAGCGTGACTAACATCCATATCAAAAGCCTATAGTTTGCTTGATTTTATTTTCTTGTATTTTTTCTGACATTTATCACATTTTTGTAAAAAACTTGTGTACTATAGTACATATAACAAATAGTGATAAACAAAAAATCTTACTACATTTCCAACAACAAAAGTCTTTCGGGATCTTTGTATAGTCACAAAATGGGTTTTGATATTTTAGTAACCAAGATGTTGCTTTGAGTAAAGGCGCGGTCACAAATGTCACAGCGATAAGGTTTTTCACCAGTGTGTATTCTGTAATGTCTTTTCTAATGATCTGTACTTGTGAAACTGAAAATCAAGATGTGTGTTTTCTAAATAACATAAGACATTAAGAAGTACCATTTAGTAAGGATTAGCAACTCCTTATGGATATTTACAACAAAAATAACTAGTTGCCAGTATTACGTCAGCTTCAAAAAATTGTTTACAATGTTAAACACGTTAGAAAACCAATTAAAAGTAGATAGTTTCACAGAATCAGATAGTTTCACTTGAAAAAAACTTCTTTTTTATAGTCAGAGCCTTTTCATCACAATCAATGACAAAAAATGGGAACAAACGAGTATCCAATTTGCATTACCATTGACGTAAATCTTACAGTAAGTGCAGCTAACCTTGTGATGACCGAATCCATAAACTGGTTGAGAACATATTTTTCAAACTGTGTTAACAAAGTCGTCTTTTGGCCGATTGTACCAGATTTTTTTTGCAAATTTAATATTTAAACAAATTTATGATTATTTATTTATATTATAATTAAATAATTTATGAAATGAAAATTAATTTTCTTATATACCTATTTATAAAATACTAGCCGACTCGGCGAGCTCGTATCGCTTGTTATTAAGAACTACTGTTCGCATAAATAAATAGAATATTGTTTTTCCCAAAATGGCATGGCATTTTCCCCGATTTTCGGTTCATATGAAGAAATTCCTGATAATGACGAATATTACAAAAACAGAATTACAAAATTGGTCCATCCGTTCTTGCGTGATGCGGTCCACCCGAAATGGGGATTCATTTTTATATACATACTAGGGGCCCGCCCCGGATTCGCACGGGTGGACAAATTCACCATTTTTCATACAAATAACGTAACCTACGTTTAATATGTCTGTTTTTAATGGTAAAATTTTTTTTCAAAGCGGTTTAGTAGTTTCGGAGCCTATTAAATACAAACAAACACACAAGCAATAAAATCTTTCCATTTCAGTGTAGATGCTATACCGACAGCAGCTCCACCTACCGGGTCCAGCTTTATTTTTAAATCATACAGGAAACCATCGAAATAACCATTTAAAATTTCAATCCAATTAGTTTACTCTTTGAAAGATTATTATGTGAAATAGGTAAGTGCGGAAGGATAATGTTTAATACACACCGGGTATTAAACATTACTCGTTGTCCCGTGGGAATAAAGCATTGTCCCGCGGTAAAAGTAGCCTATGTTCTATATGTTGGGTAGTGTTGGCTTCCAAAAGTAAATTGCAAACTAACAATCAAATCTTTACTCTTTATAGTTGGTGTATCTAACAATAAAAAAAATAGGCATTTGGTGCCAACATTCTGATTATGCTCGTACAGTAGAGGAACAAGGACAACGTTGAAGGTACTTACTTCAAATTTTTTTTGATTATTATTTTTACTCGGGAAAATTAAACGTATGTTTACAAAACCTTCGACTAATCGTGAGTGTTAAGCACCTCACTGTCTACACATTCAGGGATAAAGGCGTGGAGATACTTACTTTTTTAAATATCGGTTGAAAATGGAAGTAAGGGGATAACATATAGTAAGTTAGCAAGTGGCAGCTCTTTAGGTTCAGTCGTACTTCTGGGTCTAGTGGACGGGAAGGTGATTTCTGTACTCAAGGACCAGTGACAGATTTGGCCTATAGGAGGCCCTAGAGGATTTCGATTTTGGGGCCCTCCCTTTTTCAAAAATATTGTAAAATTTTTGTTTATATGTATAAACAAGCTCGAGTATTTAACGCAATTTGAAATTTGAAAATTGACATAAAATAGAACAACAAAATAAAATTTAAAACATAACAAATAAACACGAATATTTTTTTTAGTTTAAAATTTCACTCAACTCAAGGGCACTCAAAAAAAAGTCAATTTTTTTGAGTGCCCTTGATCGTCGGGGGCCAAGGCCATGGCCTAGTCTGGCCTATTGGATAATCCAGCACTGCCAAAAACGACCGAGAGCCGGACTCGCCGGTTTCTTTGAAGACCACAACCGTTGTAACCAAAAGCAGTCCGTCCCGTTCCAGTTAGTTACTGGTAGAATATACAGCACCCATCTTATCCACGTATGGTACCAGATGCTGGTGGTTGCAAATGGTCACTCTAACGCTTCACTCACCTTCGATGCGATCGATGGACAAACCGATAGTGAATGTCTACGTTTTAAGTAGAACTTACTTATTTCAAGCTTAAAAAAAGTGGTTTCTTAATATAATCACAAACAAGACATAAACGTGTCTCGTGGCGTGTCTTTGATATATACTCAATGTTCTATTTATCAAGCTGTTTACTTGTTGTAGCGGATACGTACGTACAGACAGACCTGCATCAACCTTTACCGTAACACACCACTTACCGCTTACCTTGACCCTTCCACACACAATATTCAGAAAGCTCTCTGCATCAAACGATTTCATTGAGTACCTAAAAGTTATCGCAAAATTAAAATTACCAGCGAAAATATTATTGACGCCTAAATGAGACTCTGCGTGGCGATGTAACTAGAAAGCGGGGAGCGGGGAGGAAAAATGCATTTGTTCGCAATTTTGGCAATATCTGCATGAATATGGTTTCCATGTATTTTTTTTCATTCAGGTACATACGTTCTAACCGCCCGTTAGTTGGTTGGATAAACCTAAAAAATGAGTGTCAAGGAGTAGTGTCTGCGGCTGGAGCGTGGGGCCTGCACCTGCCCTTCTACCGTCGACCTGCTCGGCTCATCACTTATTAAAAAAAACTAAGTAACAACTAGGTACCAACAAAATACACCTACACATTGCGAACAACTTATTACCTAATAGATATAAATAAATACATGACACAAACCTAAATTATTTTTAAAAACACCTAGAAAAACTAAATGTTCATTACACGAATTGTCTCTGATGGGGATCGAACTTGGACCTTGCGGGCCGGCGTCCCGGCCGCGCTAGCGCCGTAGAGCCCCCTCGACAAACGGTGACTGTTGTCACTGATGGCATGCTTGTACCTAGACGTTGGTGATAATAGTTGATAGATACAGAACAAATGAAACAATTCGTTTTTACGATAAACATACACAAACCAAACATAAAGTGACATTTGGACAGTTTGTGCTGGAATATTTCCTGTCGAACATCTGGAATTGTTTTGGGAGTAGGTCAGTCGAATGAAGTGGACTCGACACAGCAAACGCAACTCATTACAAGAAATTAGTAGTTGTTGTAGTTGAAAGAAATAAGGTGTTTTGAAATCGATATCGTTGATTTTGGAAAAATATTTGGAGAGGAGTCGGAGGGGATGGAGGGTCCGGAGGGGCTCTGGAAGGGGGGGCGACGGTGCGCGGGAGAGCGCGTCTCGAAATAGCGGTGTATTTCGGTCACCCCCACCGCGGGCGCGCTCGCCGGGCCCGCCGCGGCCCGCACTATCCGCCGACAGTTCGCAATCGACCGACGTCTTGGATGTTGGAGTTGGGTTATAATGAGTTAACTTCTACTAAATGAACCCGTGTATATTGTATAATAGTGTACTCTCGTGTCGGACTCGCCGGAACGGCCGGTAGGACTACAGTGCGAGACATGGAGCAGCAGGCGCGGTGGTCCGAGCAGCGCTCCGAACGGCGCATGGAGCAACGCACCGAGCACCGGTACACGCAGCAGACGCTGACGCAAGGTGAGCCCCGAGCGGCTAAGGTTTCACCGGCCGCTGCCTGGATTTGGCGCGACTATTCCGGGCGCCGCCCACGCGCGCGCTCCCCGCGCCGCCCTGCGCGCGCGCATCTCACATTGCGATCTAACTATAGTGTGATCTAACTAACCAATATATTGTATATGTGACATGCGAATTGAAGCTGTGCGAATTTTACCGTCCCACTTGCTGCCGCAGCCGCTGGTGCAGCCCTACGAGCTCACATTATCCGTACGCAAATGCTCTTCCGAGACGGGGCTATTTCGAGTTGACCTCATTCCAGTACCAATCAAAAACTTTTTGTTGTTGTATACAAGCGGGGTGTAAACAAATCTCCCGGACACACGGACTGGACATACTGTAATCACTGATTTTCACTTTAAGCATTAGTGTTGAAATGACGCCAACCGAGCCCCGTCATTTGCACATGTAAATGACCTTGATATAAGTGTGCGTTTGTGTGTGTGTGTATGTGTGTGTGCGTGTGTGTGTGTGTGTGTATCATAAGTACCTACCTAGATAGTGATTTCCGTAATTGAAAATAGTAAGTGTAGGTACCTATTTCCATAAATGTATTTATTTTAAAAATAAAAATATTGTGCTCCGTAAATATTCGTGAGTCGGTGACGATACCTACCTACATACCTACCTATCTGAAGACAATTCTTAAAGCTGTTGCTTATAAAATTTAGTTGGATACAAAACATGACTAAACGGAATGCACAAAATAATTTCTAATCATTGTAACAACAAAACCTTCGGGAGATCCAACCCGAGTCCGCTCCACGTTGCCGCGGCGACTTGTTTATTATTGTTATTTATATATTTCTATAAACACGGAGGTGGCCGTGCCCCTAAGTAACCCTGTCTGATGTCTTGTGCTTCCGCAGCAGGAAACTACTGAAGGGACCCAGGAGTTGACGATATGTGACGATGTACCTATCTACTCAAAACATATTTACATCCAATCAGAAAATATTTTTAAAATAACCGGGAATAGGTAGGTAGGTACCCTACGGGTTTTGGAGATCAAGTAGTTAGCGCGCACGCTTTACAAAATCGACGAATGAGGCTCGGGTTCAGGTCACAGGTTCAGTTCCGGTGACGAGCATATTGTATATCATTAAATTCACTTCAGCATTTATGATTTTGTTTGTATGCTTGTTACGTACGTACCTACTTCTGAGTGATTGGGTCGCACTGTGTCACTCGCGCGGACATCGCACGCGAGTGATCCAATCACACGCTAAAAATACTCGCTTTCTCACTTTCAAAATTAATACAAATTTCTTACATACAAGTTGTAAGTATATCGCCTCTGTGGTCTGGCGGTTCGGCGTGGGACTTGATTTCTTGAGGTACCAGATTCGATCCCCTGGTCGAGCAACAAAAAAATAAAATGTGTTTCTTAATTTTATAATAAAAACAACGTTTCCTAAGGCCGGACTTGTGCGCGGTTGGCGATAGGCTTACCAAATATCGCATTGACGGGCTCAGTGTCGTCGGCTTGTCGTGGGTGTTCTGCTAGTGCATCTGCCTGCTCATCGGGGATATGGGCGTGAACACATTTTTTTTAAAAGATTTACACCTAAATGTATTAACGCCTTCAAAAGCCAGTAATATACACGTTCCTCATTTGATGGCAAAACAAACAACACAAGCAATCTTAGTTTCTCGCAGTATTTGCTAATTAAGAGTTTTATTTGCGGTTTTTTTGAAAATATGCCTTTCTTAGAGTCACTGCACGTACTTCTGTCCAATTTTCCTCAAAAGTTTTCATTTTCACACATTTTACCACCTTATAAATCAAAGTACTTAACTACGAGTGAAAACGGTTTTAAAAAACATTAATGTACCTAATTTTTAAAGACCTGCGTAAGTTGGTTTGAAGGAAAACGTTTTTCAATTTCGTCGTCATACCTACACGGGATCTGAGGAGAGCAAATCACTTATATAAGTACCTCTTAAACTTTAATTATTTTTGTATGAAAATCGTAAATGTTTTAAGGATACTCTTAGCCACCTACCTAGTTTTTGCTGTTTTACAAATAGTTCGGAAACCATAACGAAAGGATGCTCGCGGACAGGACAGACGGACAATTCAATCTTAATGAAAACTATATTTTATGCAACAATATGTATTGTGGACGTACTATGTAGTAAAGTGTTCGGTACGGAAAGGCCTGGCGGCAGGCCCGAGCCCGCGCTTCGCTAGATGTACCGGCGCGGATCGGCGCGGACCGGCGCAGATCGGCGCAGACCGACGCAGACCGACGCAGACCGGCGCCACTGGACCCAAAACATGAATAGAATAGAATAGAATAGAATATATTTTTATTCACATTCACCTTACAAGAGGCACTTGTGACGAGTCTATATAATACAAAAATTACCACCGGATCGGAACGCGGCCACACACTGAGAAGATCGACAAGAAACTCAGCGGGCTGTCTTTTTTTTTCCTTATTCTATACAAATTACATAAAATTACTAGTAAGACATTGGTATGAGGAGTAATTAATCCCAAGCACTCTTATCCGACGGATATTCAGCAACGGTATAGTAACCTTTTTTATACAATTTCACTTTGACCCATTTTTTAAATTTATTTAATGGCAGGTTTTATAAAATCGGGAAGTTTATTGTAAAAGCGTATACATTGGCCCATGAAAGAATGACTAACTCTCTGGAGACGTGACACATGCACAGCAAGATTGTTTTTATTTCTCGTATTTACATTACATACATTATTATTTCTTTTAAATGAATGTAAATTCTTCTGAACACATAATAAATTTTCATAGACGTACTGGGAAGTAACAGTTAGAATATTAATTTGTTAGAATTTTTCTCTAAGGGAAACTCTTATAAATTGCACGTATGGCCCTCTTTTGTAAAACAAATGTAGTATTTACATCGGCAGAACTCCCCCAGAGACATAATGCTATAAAAATAATTAAAATAACAATCTTAGCAGTGTCAACATTGGTTAACTGTCTCATTTTTTTAACGGCATATGCTGCTGAGCTCAGTCTTATTGCGAGCTTTTCAACGTGTAGACCCCATTGCAACTTTTTATCTATTGTGGCCACCGACCTACAATACACGATACACAGCACTAGCCCACCCGGACAATTACAGCTGATCAGCTATCACACCTTGTGTAGGGAAAATTAATGTACAGCTACTACGTATTTTTAAAATCTTAACGACATATTATCATTATTTTAGTTTCAAAATTGTCAAGTTTGGGATTCGTAATAAAATCCAAAAATCAACTAAACATGTGACCTTGGAAGATCTACAAAAAAAATGTATGAAATTAGGTACCTACTAGATATTAACACGGAATATGGACAGCTCTGTGGCATTTGTTAATTTATATTTTAGCTTTTACCCTTTTTCCACGGGAACCGTTTCACTATAACCTTTCAAAGAAAATGGTGTTTCGTAACAATTTTCAGTGAATTGTCATCGGCATACAGCCAGACAGACAGACAGAAAAAATATTTATATAAACCATAAAACCTAAGAAATGTATTATCAAAATAGGTGGAAGTGGAATGCCGCAGGTGTCTGTCGGAGACCGCTGGTGTTCATCTGTACCTAAGGTGGACCGGGGACGGGACCGAACCCGTTCAAAATCACTTTTAAATACTTCGAATTAAATCATTAAAAAAATCAGAGATAAATCGTACAGAAATTTGGAATCAAAATTTAGTCAACTTATGATCACTCTCGCAGGTAGATATTGTTATAATGAAATATTGTGATTTTTTTTCTTCATCCTTTTTTCATGGCGTAGAACCAACAAAAGTAGCCGAACGGATAGACGCACCTATAAGAAATGTGTTAAACCTGTTCAATTAAATTAAAGTGATCTAAAAATGGAATCACTGTAATATTTACAATAGGTAATTCAACTAAAACAACTAAACATATATTTCCGGCCGCAGGTCATATGTATTTACATGTATGTACCTACTATTGGTAGAGTTCCTGGTGGATGTGATCTCAGTATTTTGCCGGATAATTAAGTCAAAAATGAAGGTAATGTAATTTATAGATATTTGAACTCGGAAAAGAATACCGATAACTGCCCTTCTACAGGTCCCTCGTCTTGAGAAATGCCCTGTGTAAATTTGGTTTGTAAATGTAAAATGTAAAAATTCCAATTCGTTTGAATCCATCAAAATAGTTTCATGGCAATTATAAGTCATCCACAAACATGAGATCGAACGATTTCCACAGTGACCGAGTCAATCAACAAATACAAACAAACGATATTTCTCCTCTTACGTGTTGATGAAATGACTCTGACTCTTGGAACTTTGCGAACGTCTAATGTGCAACACAATATTGTTAGCTGGCGGACGACGGTCACTCGCGCTTGACGCTTGGTGATGAGGTCGCAGCAAGTTTGCCTCGACAGTCACTTGACGCATAAACGACTCCGCTGGGTAGATCTACTAGGCAGGTACCCACAAGGCCACTGGTGTCAGAGTGCTGCGCAGCAACTTGAACGGGTATGCCACCATATTGACACTGTCATGTTTTGGTCTCGTGGTAACATCTGTGGTGTCTCCTACCATCGGGAGAGATGTCACCCGTGTACCTTGTTTGCTGACCTATTACTTAAAAAAGCAGCTCACGTTCATCTTAATTGTGCATAAAATTTTACTTTTACCTTGCTTACATATTTGGGATGCATATGCATTTGTAGGAATTTGTTTAAGGGATTTCACAATTTGGAAGTAGTGAGAAATGGCACGTGCCTACTGCGGACTCAAAACCATAATGTTTTTGTAATTTAAGCGCAGAAAAACTGCAAAAAAACACTTCATTTACAAAAAGAATGTCATCTGGGTACAGGAAAGTTAAGTCTTTTTCTCGATTTCCCTGTGAGTGCACTATCAGATCCAGACGCGGTGGGAAAGGGGCCCCCCTGGGGATATATAGTCTTCTATTTCAAACATAAAGTATTTTTTTAATTGGGTTCGAAATGACGGAGAAATCAATTAATATTTCATTTAAAAATATAGTTACATTAAAACCATAGGAGTCGAACGTACAATCTCCTCTTTAAGTTGAGACAAACTTATAACATTGTACACACACAAACTATTTAAACTTACACCACCCCTCTTTGTGATGTGCTTTAGATAAACCTAAAGCTCTAAGATAGTCATCAAACCCGCTCGTATTACCAATACCAGCATTCGTAAGTGTTTTAACTGTTAGGTCTCACATACGTTCAAAAGCTACCACAGGCAGACAGATACACACACAGAGATATGTCAAACTTGTCAATTATAACACCGCTCGATGTGCGTTGGGGGTTACAAAAGGTTTCGAAAGAAGCAATAGACTTAGACTTAGTTGTTACACAAAGGAAGCTTATAGGGCCCAACTTAAACTAAGTGTCCACTCAAGTTTGTATGGAAACGTTTAACCATATGATATGGTCAAACATGATCACATTTAAAAATTGATTTTATCAAGTCATTATTTATTATACTTCGATATGTCTAAGTACTTAAACACAAAACGTTATAAATTTTAACATTTTATTTTTAAAATATTAGCTGACTGAGTACAATGTGTTGACAACAGTTGTCTCCGTGAGACAACAATGCTACGCCAAATAAATAAACAATATGAATATGAATGTACCAGCCTTATCTTACGTTGTCAAAATGCCCATATTCTGGTAATTGCTGCGTAATTATTCATCTCAGCCGGAAGTTATCCATTTGGAAAGTTTCATCTGTGAACCAAATTACTGCCGAAGTGTCCGTTCCATCTGCTTGATCATGTTTTTCTGTTAAGCTATTGTGACGTCACGGCTACTGGACTCGCGCCTCCCGACCTTCTCACCCGTGGGAACCTGCCATTACCACTGATTTGTATGTTCAGCTCGTGCAGCACTGACGTGTCCGGCGGCCGGTGGTTGTGACCACGAGATGTTTGCGACCTCTTTGACCATTTCGGTGAACGACTTCTAGCTGCGTTGTTCGGTTCGATTCGATTGCGTCAAGTGTGAACACCGCGACATCGCCGACACCTGTGCAAACACGATCCCGTTCGCCGTCACCTCCTTCTGCTCAAGGACACAAAACTTCTTAAACAATTAATATTATAATAAATGATACCATTGATGTCGGAAGGAAGCTCATGGATCCACGTAACTGGAAGTAGTTACGTTTCTTCCGAAGAAATATGATCACATCACAGTCGATTCTGGTACGCTTTATGGTAGAGTTGGATAGTAGGTACAGTTAGCAAACGAAACGTCTGGCCGCCTGACAGTAGTTCCAAAGTTTTGGACGGGGGTCAGTTATTTCGTTTAATCATTGCACGCTCAAAATGACCAACTTTAGAAGCTAGAAAGTACCTATTTACGCTCCAGCTATTTTCCGATAATAAGGACACTACATCATGGCCAACATTTTAACAAATTATTTTTTCCGTATCCATTTAAATTTTTCATATTAATTTAGTTTTCAATTTATTTTTAATGAAAAAACACACCAACATTGTTGGGTTGTAATAAATGGAGACATTGTGACATGGTTCGCTAGTTTTGAGATTTCAAAAATAAGTGGAAACCGCAAAAAAGACTATACTTCAAACTATCTCGTTAATGACTGCGGTGTGCCACAAGGTAGCATTTAGGACCATTACTTTTTTAATTTACATAAATGATCTGCCTGGTGCTATCAGTCATGATTCTATCTTATTTTCTGATGATACAACTCTTCTCATCAAGTGCGAAATCAAAAAGATCATTTTTCACAGTCACAGAAACAACTAAAACTTTAAACGAAGTAGCGGTTTGGTTAAATGAGAATAATCTTAAATTAAATCTTATGAAAACAAAATTAGTCGAATTTCAAACTCATTATAGAGAAACTAAGAAAGTAGATGTTATTTTCAATAATACTATTATAGATAACGTAGATTTTACTAACTTCCTAGGTATAAAAATCGATAAATTTTGCAATTGGAAATCACATATTGATTCACTTTGTAATAAAATTGATAGGTTTGTATATGTATTAAGAAGAATAAGAGAAATAGCAGGTCTGAATGCATCTCTCTTAGCTTATCATGGATATGTTTCTTCAATTTTGCAATATGGGATCCCCATTTGGGGAAATTCTGTAGACTTAATTAGAATATTTAGAGTACAAAAGAAGTGTATACGGGCGATATGTGGAGTTAATCAGTTACCTTCATGCAAACCACTGTTTAAGTCGCTCAAAATTTTACCTTTACCATGCTTATATATCTTGGCTGTATGTGTATTTGTAAATAAACATCATCATTTGTTTCAAACAAATGCTGAAGTATTAAGAATTACACACTTCAGAAATAGTAAGAAACTACATGTGCCTAATCAAAAACTTAATATTTATAAAAATAATGTATATTGCATGTCCATTCGTATATATAACCAAATTCCTGATAGTCTGAAATCACTTCCAGTAAAAAGATTTCGAAAGAAGGTATTTGATTTGCTATTAGAGAAGACATATTATAGTGTTAAAGATTTTCTTGCTGACAAGCGTAAATAAATAAAATATATATATTTATTTTTAATAAATTTAAGCCTAATTTAAGTAATAAAATCGTGGTTGCCGGGGATTTTGTTTCGCCGTTTCTTCTCCCGACGGGCTAGGTTTGGAATCGGTGGTAGTGTACGGTACATAGGACTAAAAATGAATCTACCTTTAAATTAATTTATAACAAATTATGAAACTTTTGTTCATAAATAAATAAAATGTTTATTAAAATGTAAATAAGGGCTGTGATTTAAATGTACATTTTTATAGAAATATGTAACTTCTTAAAATTAACTAAATATTTGCACACCACAATGTGGTAGAATATGTTGTATTCTTAAATATCTTTATAACAACTTTTTAACACACATATTCCGCAAATAAATAATTTTCATTTAATTTCATTTCATGACTGAAAGAAAGTTCCGTTCACTTGGCAATCCGTCAAGGCAGACCATGAAGAAGAGGCGAACAAAAATAAAATACAAGCAGGTCGACCTTCAGCTTCACCAAAAATTACTACACAGTTACCAAGTTTAAAAATAATTCCACATTTTACAAAATGATACATAAATAGATTTGTGATACTCATAAGTTGAAGGAGATACAAACTCTATCAGAAGGCACATAAAACTATGTACAGCTGTCGAAACCAGAGAAATATATAAACAGCATTTTACAACATACAGGGGAACTTACAGGGAACAACATATAGGGGAAGGCTGCTCCTTGCGGCTATGGTCTGCCTTTGTACCATAAACAATTGTTGAGCATAAACATTACACATCGAGTACCTTTGTCCACAATAGTTAGTATTTTTAATTGAAGCTCTTACAAACGTTTAAATTAATTATATTATGTACTAAGTGTGCCTGAGAGGATATAATATGTGTTTGTTAAAATATTTCCACTAAATTGTAATACACATCGAAAATATATTCTGAAACAGAATCTTAAAAGATAAGATGACAATTTTTTGGATTCACGTCTAGTTTTAGCGGCGATTCTCTTCAGTGATAAATCAATAGTAACTATTTTAATGCAGCTTCAAGATAAGAATGTGCAGTGAAAGTGCGTGCCGAGAATACGAAAAAAATTTTGTTACACGTATTATTCATTTCACATGGTGGATAAAACTAGTTTAGGTCCTTTTATATGGCTTCTGTTTTTTTCTGATTTATGTTCATTTCGGAATATAGTAGGTATGTGTTCTACGTAGTATTTTTATTCACCTTTGCTTCAGAGATGTAGTGTTTTCGAAGCCAATGTAATGCTGCAAAGTTATACAATGTAAAGTTTAACCTCTCTGATGTTTGTTACTTCTTGTTTTTAAATAATAAATTGTTATTAAATTAAGGACCTAATTTTAAGTATTTCAATGTCTATTTGTGATTTATAAACGATAGGTCACAACAATTCCCAGAGAAATGTTCACAATCTGTCTATATACGAAATCATATGGAGTACCAATCTGTATATAGCCATATAGGTACGTTTGGCAAACAATGGAGGTTAGCTCGATGCGACAGTTCAGCTCGCGGCGCGGTGCCTGCCCTCACTTGAGGCCTGCGAGCGAAGGACCGTCACCGTCACCAGCAGGACCCATTACTTCAATCTCTGTTCTTGTGAGTGACCAACGGCGACGACATTACTTCAATATCCGTCTTCGACACTATCGTGATTTAACTATTGCTGACGCTACAAAGAGACACGCCGCGGCCGTTGTTAGCCCCGGTAAAGTACCGATTGGTATTATAATGTTGACTTGTTCTGTATATCTGCGAGTGTGTGTCATTGGGTACGGCGATATGGCGGGTGTACGATATTGACCCATTTATACTGAGCGTTTTACATGTCGTGTGATTTGTAAACTGCAAAACTTAATATGACTTTTAAATATTAATTAAGAAGTATATATTAACAAACACAATAAGAATAAAAAAGACATGGAGCTTAGTAGCTCAGGAACGTAGAAAAAGTTTTACGTCCCCCCCCCCCTCCGGGGAAGTGGTCCCGCCGTTCGTTGTTGTCCCCTCGATTCTCTGTTGACGGGTTATGAAGTGATATAGTACGATACCTCCTGATTGTTTAGTCCAGGCTCGAGGTACCCCCAACGTTGCAGGTTGCAGTCGTTCCTACAACTTGCAGTATTAACCGAGTATCTACATAAACACAATAGCAAGGGAGTTAAAAAATTACGCGACGCTAATTTGGGATAGGGTTCGATTCCCGACGGGGACAGGCAGTAGTGTTACGATGTCTGCATTTCTGGGTCTGAGTGATTATCAAGCTTATTCCGATTTGCGTTGCGACGTCAGACAACATATATTTTAATATGTCGTTAAGTGACAGTGTTGTGCTGACAACATCGATGTGACGACTGATCCAAGGAAAATCGAAGCTTTCGAATGCGGCGCTAAGTGCCATCTACCACGAATTGGCGACATTATAGGTGATGGTCGGTCCACCAGCGGCGCGGGGTCAACACCTGGGGGTGATAAAGAAACAGGTTATGTGAAGACAACATAATATAATTGCTATTGAAGAAATTGGTTTCTTTGATCGTATCACTGCCTCACCTTCCACCGTAGGGGACCTACAGCGGAGAACAAAATAGACAAAAAATGTGCGGTGCGTAACAGAAAAGAATTTTATTTCAAAAAAACTTTACAAATCGCGCGTTGCGCAAGGTGCAAAATATACCGGACAGATTCGGCGACAACATACAGTGGTTTTTTTTTGTGGTCTACAAAACAATCTTTAACATTATAAAATTATCTTTTCCCCTTAATTTAAGTCAAGTAGGTAGATACCTTTTTCGAAATCTTATAATAGCAACGATTTAAGGATACCGGAAATATACGAATGGGCGTGAGTTTTGACCGGGTATTTTCAGTTTCCCCCTATTTCTGAGATGTGCGTTTTCTAATTTTATAGTATCAAAAACATACATAGACCCAAGATAAAGAAACAAGTTAAAGGTAAATTTTGAACAACTTAAAATCTGATTTGATGTCACTCGTACAAACTTATTTTATACTCAAAAGGTTCTAATTAATTCTACTTCTAATTGTAGAAGACGCCATTATCGTGGGCCGTTCAAGCGTCCCACTTTACCAACTTTTCCACATACATTTTTCCAGGCAAACCTATTTATTTCAAAGTTTAACAAAAACAAAAACATTTTAAGAGCAAAACACTAGATCAGAGGGTTGGATCATTAGGCAACAAGATGGAATCATCATTTATGTAAATTGAAAATGTAGTCGCCCGAAGACACTAGTTTGTGGTACGCCGCGGTCATTAAAATATTATTTGTCGTAAGGACTTTCTTGCGTTTCCCACTTATATATTTTCCCTCATAAAATGTTGCAACATTCAAATGGTTTGCCGCTAATGCCATATCTCTCAAGTTTGTTAACAAAATGGTATGTGATAAATGAAAAATCATATGTTTTACTCATGTCTAAAAATGCGTAAAGCGGATACTTTTAAATTTGATACATTCAGTTTTGTTTTTAGTAATAACTGAAATCATGCGTATAGTGCAGACCTGCCATATCTAAACCAAACTTGCTTATTTTTAAATAAGTTTGAATGGAGTCTTAACCGTAAGTTATAGGACTTTATCTAGGTAGGTGCCAGTGTCATATGTGTCTCCTTTGTAAATAATGGTTTCACAAAAGACTGCTTTAAACGCGCCCAGAATATTTCCCTTCCAAAAAATATAGGTAGTAATAATAAATTAATATAATAACAAAAAGGAAAATATTGTGTAGCATTATTAAACACTTGGTACAGTTTTATTGCATAAAAATAAATGGGATGGAAATGATTTACTCGCGGACAGTATTCCAACAAAACTTTAAATCTTATATCATTTTTAGAAATATAGTTTGAAAATAAAATGTTCATGATACAGATTTGACTTCAGAAAAAAGTATTGATTGATTAAAGCACGCATTATTTGAAGCATTACTCGGTATTTGTTGGTTTCATATTCCAGGTCTCACGACCACAACCCAAATATGAACAGTAAAGAAACTACCAACAAACGTTTCAAAGCTGTACACTCACACAACCACAAGCAAAGACCCTTGGCGGATATGAACGGATTGAGTACCCTAGTTCTCCTGAATACTGTCGCAATACCCACCGGAGTACCAGGACCTGCTACTGTGATAGTTTGAATGCCTACAGCATGCCGTGTTCAATAAGATGTAACTGAAAAATTAATGAAACAGCACAAGCTCGATGTAGTTTATATTCAGTTTCGATAAGATAGTTTAATCGTGGTTGCGGGGTATATGAGCACAATGGAGCAAAAGAATGAACAAAAAGTAGCGTGCGTGCGGAGAAAGCGGCGTCGGTGGAGAGGTGGCTGTCCCACGGTGTGCCTCTACGTGCCCACTTGGTAACGGTCCACACAATACTCAGAATAATGACATTTAGGAAAACTTCATTTATTTATTTTATATATTACGTAGTAACCTGACAGATCCAAGCCCTCGCCACAAGTCGGCGGCGCGCTGCACTCGCTAGTGTCTCCGTAAATTTTTTGTATCGAAAACTTTGAACAGTCTCTACCGGTGACCATGAGAAATATTTTTCAGACTAAAACGCTAAAGATTTGGGCACGTGAAATCCCGCATGTAAATTGTAGCAGATCCTGAGTGAGATCAGACCATGAGTTATTGAAAATTTAGTTCTCTTAGATACCAGAGGAGGCGCTGTTCAAAGTTGAGGGAGAGGCTAGCAGGTGTACACTAGTGGTAAGGGTTCTGGTGAAGGCTCTGGTGGTCACGTCCTCGTCCTCGTCTCTCTCGTGGTCTGTTTGCAGTCACAGGAAACTCTCGTAATATGTGGTCTGGCAAATTAATATTGTTGTTATTGTGATTGTTATTCTTTATTTAAAGAAGGTTGTCTGTTGCGTACGATTATTCTTATTTAAATTTTTATCTTCAGTATTTTCACGCACATATCCCCGAAGAAGTATGCAGAGGCAGAACCAAGACACCCGCGGTTTGCCGAAGACACACTATGACACTATGATAGGTAGCAAGTCTTGCAACGGAGGACATATCCAATCCCGCGCAACGTTTTTATGTTAAAAAAATATGTTTTCTTTTTTTTGTGGCCCGACCCCGGTATCGAACCCGGGACCTCAAGATAAAGTAGTTGAGTAAGTTAAGTGTCCGACTTCGGATATCAACTATGCAAAATGCAATCAGCAGTTTCATTGCAGCTCTCGCCATATATTTCGAAGCATTTTTTTTCCTGTTTCGCAGGACGATACCTATTTGAAAACCATTAATTATTCACATTTCGAACATATTGTTAGATCAAGTTCGTCAGAAGTTGGTGAACAAATTCGGAATTAGGTACACCACGCTAACATATCGATACAGGACATTGAAGCAGAATACATTTAAAACATTTTTTTTATTTTTTAAGAATTTTCTCTATCGATCTGTTTCCGATAACGTCTCGCTTCTGTTTTGTTAGTGTTTAATGATTTCCAATCCTTTTAAAAAAAATACATATAATACATTTGTTGAGAATTTAAAACAAAAATGGATAAACTACGCTAGGAACCCGTGACTCTGCCGATGGCGGTACAATCTTGAATTCTAAAGGACACGGCGGAAAATCTCCCTATCATTATCATTAACCTCAATATAGGTATATACGAGAGACATCTGCTTTTACAAAGGTCAAAAGCAGCCTTATAAAAATGCATCAGTCCCGAAAGGATTGTATAAAACACATAGGAGAACTTAAAATGTACAATTTGGAAGTCATTACTCAGAGGACACAAGTAATTAAAGACCTGAAATAACCCATAATATATAACCTAAATGTTAACACCCATTGTAACCCCGCTAGCTGCCTTTCAGGGGGAGTGAAGTGAAGTGATATGAAACAAAATACTTTATACGTTTGAAACTGGATTCCGTACAATTAAATCAGTCTGATGAAGTTATATGGCACTGCATGACATTCCTGGAGTAAAAAGCTTAATTTAAGTGTGTAGTTGAAGAGCTGGAAAAATATTTTTTTCTAATTAGTATTTGTCTCTGTTAAAGTTAAAAAGAGTAGTAGCTTTCATTTTAAGTATTTGTCAAAAATCGATTTTATTAAAAATATTAATCGTTTACTCGAAAAAAAGGTATTTGTTGTATTGTTTAAATTAAAAGTACATACTTACATATTTATCATATTCCTATTATAAACCTTAGAGATTTATATATATTCACCATTCATCAGATCAGATTAAAAATTAAATAAAATTATCTATATTTGTATGTATAAACAACCAATTCAAAACTAAAAATCAAAGCCAATGCTTTAACTGTTAAAATTTCAAGGTAAGGAATTGGGTGACCAAATAGTATTATTAATACAAATTTTTAGTACTATCGAAAGTTTTATTTCTATACTAATATTATAAAGAGGAAACCTTTGTATTTTTGTATGTTTGTATTGAATAGGCTCAAAAATTACTGTACCGATTTCAAAATTTCTTTTACCATTACTTACAGGGATTCTTCCAAATCCGTATAGGCTATATTTTATCCCAAAAATAGATAGGATTTTTCGTAGTAGTGAAAATTGTGGAGTGTCGACGAAAAAACTGCCGTCCGTTAACGATTCTCGCGAACGCTGCCTAAATTGTTAGAGATGTATGTTTGACTTCTATAGAAAAGTTGTAGAACTCAATAATGTTTACAAAAAAGTCCGCGATAGTATAAACCAAACATTTATATTTTAGCCATTATAACCACCTTTCCATAGAATGAAAGTAATTAAAATTATTAGCCTTTGATTATTGGTCATATTGTAGTCAAATACTAATCCTTATCCAAAAAAATTATATATTGAGCAAGATTGTTTCAATAGCTATAAATTACTTTTTATTTTGTGCAAATCGGATAATTCATTCAAAAGATATTACGAATTTAAAGTTGTAATTGGTATTAAAATGAATGATGGCCGCCGGCCGATATGTGTCGCAAGACTGTAGTATAAAACAAAGTCGCGTTCTCTGTCCATATGTCCCTTTATATGCTTAAATCTTTCAAACTACGCAATGGATTTTGATGCGGCTTTTTTTAATAGATAAATGTTAAAAGAGGAAGGTTTATATGTAGGTATATTTTATACCCATGCGAAGTGTTATAATAAAAATGAAACATGAGCATCGCAACGAAATCATAACCTATTGTATCAAAACTCAAAAACAGCCATAAATATCGTAATTTATATAATCAATTTACTAAAAACCGATTAATATTAACATAAAAATCGATTATATGAAAACAATAATCGCTTTAATGAAAATCTATTATTTTTAACATCCCTAGTGAGTCCGACTCGCACTTGGCTGCTTTATTAAATATATATAACCGCTGCAGTATTGCCAATGGGTTAAAGTCGCATTTCTTTTTGTTCCGTTGTCGAGTGTCGTGACTCGGCCCCGGCCGGGGAGACGGCCAGCCTGCTGCTGCCGAACTGACTGCACCAACAACTAATTAAATAATGCAATTAACTTTCATATTTAGGTATATACGTCATCCAAATTCAAAGCCACGAATACTATTGACTGCCTTCAAATTGCATTGGATAATAGAAAATATGACGGATGATGTTAAAAAGATCCTTCCTTCCTTCCTTATCTTCACGCCTATATCTCCGCAGTGGCAGGCAGAGGCACAAACAGGGCATCCACGACTAGCCGAAGATACCAAGTCCCACAACGTCATAGGTGGTAGGACTATCGCCAATCGGGCACACATCCATTCCCGGGCAACATTCATTTCTATTATAAAAAAATGTACGGACATATTTTCAATCTTTTTCATTGCTCGACCCGGGGCTCGAACCGGGGACCGCTAGACCACGGTTCATCGCGAGCTCTCCCTACCGGCTCAAGTATTGGCGTCAACGAGAACTCAGATTTGATATTTCATTAAACGAATACGTACGTTGCTGGTCAATGTCAGCTCATCAATTAACGTGGAAAGGTCGAGGGTCGGGAGTGGGGCGAGTGGGGGCATGGCGGGCGCGGCTCTCCGCCAACTGTTCACTGCACAGGTAATTCCATGAACTCGATTGCCATACTTTTCTATATTAGGAGTACAAACTGTTTCAGACATACGACTTGCGGCTTAACGAATTTCAAACTTGATTCCCGCCGGTGTCGGTGCATATCGGCGCTGAGGGCCGTCGACCATCTGGCGGCACACGCACACAGCCACCCGAGACACACGCACCACACGCACACTGCCTGTGTACGCACGCACAGGCACCTGTGTACAATGTTGCTCGGGCCCGATGTTTGTCACTGAGGCCTACCTACATTTATCTATTACTAGCAGCCCGTGAGGTCTGGCACTCGATACTCCCTGCCTACCCCGTAAGGGACTTGGCGTGAAGATATGTATGTATGTACTATCAGCCCGTCCCGGTTTCGCACGGGTGGATAAACTTCTAAATTAACCTAGAAATAACGTAGCCTATGTTCGTTGGGTATAATGGCGGCTATAATGGTAATATAATTTTTCACATTAAACCAGGTTTCGGAACCCTTAAATACAAACAAACAAACAAACAAACAAACAATCAAATCCTTCTTATTTATTATTAGTATAGAAAAGCTTTCTGACAGAACAGGCTTGTTCACGGACAGACGCTGTCCCGTATCGTATTAATTCCAGTCAACTGACCCCCTTATTATACATATAAGGTTTTTTTTATAATATGTTGCGACTTATTCGACACCGTCAATAAAACACAATTGAGTTTCTCTGTAAAAAAAAGATTTATTACAGTTATTTTACTGAAACAACAGAATTTACAATTTAATATGAAATAATTTTTTTATCAAGAAATCTTTACATACCTGTAAAAAAAAGAAACGATATTTAATGTTATTAGCTACGGTGTCTGTTTCTTTATTAATAATCCTTTTAAATAATTTTTACAAGTTTTACTTTAAGTTTTCTTTTATGACACGAAACGCCATGTTTTTTGACAGACCATAATTTATTCTTTTTCTCAATTTGAATGATGAGAATTCGAAAGAGAATTATAATTTTCTTTACATACATAATATAAAACTAGCTGACCCGGCAAACGTTCTTTTGCCGTTTTAATTTGGTTAGAGATTATTTTTCAAATAAACTTGAAAGTTTATTAATTGAGTATTTACTAATATCGCTTCAAAAACAAGGGATGATGGTTAAATGCTGAAAATGTATGGGTTTTATGTGTTGGCAATTCTTTGTCATGCCATTACATTAAAAAAATATGTCCCACCCTATGGTGGGTCACCCTCATCACTAAGGCAGATGGAATATGAATCGACTTACCAAGTGTGCATATAAAATTTTATCAAAATTAGTTCAGCAGTTTCGAAGAAGTATGGTAACAAACACTGTAACACGAAATTAATATATATACATATATGTAAAAAGCTTTTCTAAGCTTACTAAATGTTTGCTTTCCTAAGAGACGAACCCTAAAAGCCCTAACCTTACAAACTCTATTTGCCAGTAACAATTGAAGCGCAGATAAACCTTTTCGAGCGCTCCTCGTCGGTAGAGTGACTAGCGTACCTACACTCTAAGTCCACAGACCAAACGCGAGGCTCGGGTTTGATTCCCGACGAGTGCAGGCATTTGTGTGATGAAAGTTTAGGTGTCTGCATTTCCGGGTCTGGGTGTTTATTAAATTTATTCTGGTATATATTTGAAGCATTCCTATGTATTAGTATCGTTGACTAACACCCATAACACAAGCATATAACAATTTGTTTACTTTTGGGGGTCAGATCAAATTTGTATAACTTGTTGAGGGATGCTTGTTTATTTATTACCTTTTGTTGTAATAAAAGGGCTCGTGTTGTACACAAAACGTTTCTTCCTCGATGTCTCCAGGGTCCGGGCTCCGGGCTCCGGGGTCCCATCATGGGGTCCACATTTTGGTGGCAATGGGATATCCTCAGAATTACGCTCTTCTCGTTAAAAATAGAGTTTTTTTAAATGGGTTCAAAAATGAAGCCGGAATCCATAAACCATTGTCAAAAATTTATGTGCCGAATATTTAACCTCTTCTGTGTTCACAATCGGGTAAAAATACATGTGTTGACCGTTTCGCTACTATCAAAAGGACTTAATGTGAAAAGATTGTTTATTACATCTCCGCTATATTCTAGTAATTCTCTTCTTTCTTCTATCTATACTGAGCCAAGCGATATGAGGTGAAGGTATGTAGAGCTTGACCGTATACATTTACAAGTTTCCCTCCAAATGAAATCTGATAACTCTTCGACAGGGTGAGCCATATGGCCTCGTTTAGGCGACATTTTACATGGAATTGTTTTGATGGGATTTCTCTTCTTTATGTAAGTTTGAAGAATGAAGGTATGAACAACAGTGTATTCGAAGGTAATTTTCATTCGATAAGGTGCTCAATACATATTTCACTGTTGTTGGAAGTCTCCTTTTAAGTAGGTATATATTGACTGTACCTACTAGGGAAGCTCGCTCTTCAAATCTTTAAGTTTATCACAACAAATAAAAACTATTATGGAATCAGAAATTATTTTTATGCCGCTGTTCGATATAATATTTACATACATGAAAATAAAAGCAGTACTAAAAATTATTAATGAATAATGAACAGTCAACAGTGATGAATATGTCACAAGTAAGTGAATAAACTGCATACCAATATCTCAATCGGAGGGCAAGAGGCTCCCTCCACACCAGACTGTCAGACAAGGACGGCCAGCGCCGGTCGCTTCAGCTGCATCTGGATACTACTCCAGTTATTCCACGGTAGTCCTCTGTTAGTGGTCGCGTTCCAATCGTGTGGTAGGTGTATGTGTGTGTATTGTGTAGAGCTGTCTCACAATTGCCTCTTATATGGTACCTATATGTGCAATAAACGATTTTCTTATTATACACGTAATTCTAATTTATGATGAAAAATAAACTTCATTCTGTGTGCTACGATAAAGGTTACGAGACGTACATTTTCTGTGAAAATTGTTTCAAAGTCGAACCACCAGTTTAGATTAAACAATCAAACAAACGAACTCTTAAGCTCTCTTATATCATATTAGTATAAAGCGTGGAAGTTACATTCGAAGAGTACAGAATCGGCTAACGTTCCCAAAAGTGATATGAACCCGTAAAATGAGGGGATGTTAAAACCACAGGAGGTGGCAACAAACTCGAGAAACGCGGGCCGCTGCTAACGCAACCTTTATGTTTTGTAGCTCTGCAGAGTTTCAGGAGATACTTACCTATCCTATAGATTTATTTAGCGAGAGGGTTGGTGAGGAAGTGGGCTTTTGTAAATATCAATACCATCTAGTACATATGCTATGTATATCCGGTAACTTTTGTTTATCGGTTGTCTCCAAAACCGAAGTTGTGAGGGTTCAAAATAACGATGAAACTCAAAAAAAGGTATTAAATAACGTAGCTTTGTCGCCAAAACAAATATTAATTAATTAATTAGGCCACTAAAATATTACAGCAAAGTTATATAATATACCAGTGGTTGCCCATTGGTCGAAATTGGACCGTAATAAATTTTAGTTATTAAGGATTTTTTTAATTACTAAGGTTTTATTTTTTGATTTAATGCACTGTATAAAGCATTGTAATTGAAAAATATTGGCGCTCTGCACTTCTCCTATGTGTAGGAGAACTATAAGTGTGCCAAATTTGAAACTCCTCAGTCCGCGCAATTTTCTTAAAAAAGTTATTGCTTCACGTGTAAATTTTATGATTCCCATGGACAAACTTCTTTTTCAAATAATCCCTGAAATACTTCAATTGTTGTCCTGCCGTACCTAGGTACGGCACCTAGCACGAGTCATGGTGTCATCGGCCTGCTAATGCCGGGGAAGTAAGAAATGGTTTTTTTCTGTAATTTGGCATTGCCAACGACAGTTTAAATGCGAATGTCACTAGCCCTGCCAGATATTATTGCATTATTATTATATATTTAAAAGAGAAGCGTGTGCAGCAGGCCGAATGTTTATAAACTTTCCTTTGTGAATAATGTGGAATACATTACTACTGACTAGGTGGTGCAACATTACTGTACCAGTCCTTGGGGCTTATTCCGTATCTTTTCAGAGTGTAGTCTTTCAATACTACAATAATAAAAGCATTACATCACTTAAATTTAATATTCAATAAAATGTGATACAGAATGTCAGAATTTATATGTGCAACTGACCAAATGATATGTATTATGTAATAACATTTTCTATTCTCTTTTTGTTGCAGTGGACAGTGGTGGTCGAGAAAATTTAGCGATCACAGGTGGCAGACCCAGCGACCCATCACCACCTATATTCGAGCAAATATTTAAAAATGCCAGGTTTGCTCAAGGCGGCAACGCTAAGTTTGAAGGGAAGCTTAGAGGCAGCCCTACACCAGTGGTATCATGGACCAGAAAAAAGGCGCCATTAGTAGAATGCAATAAATACAGTATGAGATACAACGAACAAACTGGGGATGTGTCGCTACTGATAAAGCAAATTGGACCAGGAGACGAGGGAGAGTACACATGTACGGCGAGGAATCAGTATGGGGAAGCTATCTGTTCAGTATACATACAACCCGAAGGAGTACCACTGCCTGCACAGCAAGCTTCACAGCAACAGAGCTATAGGCACGTCAGTGAATGTGTCGAGCACAAGTCTTATGGCACTCAAGAGTTTTCAGCGGAAAAGTCTCGTCAAACTCAAAGGTATTCTTATACAAATGGCTCAGATCTATCATCGTCTGAGGATTTCAAAGTAGACACATTCGAGTATAGACTTTTAAGAGAAGTTTCGTTTAGAGAAACCATAACAAAAAGGTACATTGGAGAAACCGATATACACATTAATACAGAAATCGATAAGTCTTTGGGACCTGTCTCACCGCCTAAAATATCACAAAAACCGAGAAATTCAAAACTGCAAGAAGGAGCTGATGCGCAATTCCAAGTTCAGCTGTCCGGCAATCCCAGACCGCGTGTAACTTGGTTCAAAAACGGTCAGAGGATTGTTAATTCCAATAAGCATAATATTATCACAACTAACAATCAAACTATACTTAGAATAAGAAATACTCAGAAATCTGATTGCGGGCATTACACCCTGTTAGCAGAAAACCCTAACGGATGTATTGTAACATCCGCTTACCTAGCTGTAGAATCTAGCCAGGACACATTTGTTCAAGAGGAAAAATCACAACATATTATAGATACTCAACAAATAGAGACTGAAAAAGTAGAAATAAGTGAAAAAACTCTCGCTCCACAATTCGTGAAGGTCTGCCAAGACCGAGATGTTACCGAGGGTAAAATGACGCGATTCGATTGCCGCGTCACAGGCAGGCCTTACCCAGAAGTCACGTGGTTCATTAATGATAGACAAATACGCGATGATTATAATCATAAAATTTTAGTTAACGAATCCGATAATCATGCACTTATGATTACAAACGTCGATCGAAGTGATAGTGGTGTAGTAACGTGTATAGCGCGAAACAAAAGTGGTGAAACATCTTTTCAGTGCCGTTTAAACGTTATAGAAAAGGAACAAGTTGTGGCGCCGAAATTTGTTGAACGATTTAGCACTTTAAGTGTAAGAGAAGGCGAACCAGTAAGACTGAACGCGCGCGCAGTGGGCACCCCTACACCACGCATCACATGGCAGAAGGACGGCGTACCGATTATACCCAACCCAGAGTTACGAATAAATACCGAAGGTGGGGCCTCGACATTGGATATCCCGGGAGCCAAGGCGTCGGACGCGGCATGGTATCAGTGCACGGCTCAAAATGTCGCAGGTTCCACCGCCACTCGGGCTAGGCTCTATGTGGAAGTACAAAAAGAGCCGCCGCCCGAACAAAAACGTCTGCACTTACCACGGCCTACAAAAATAATCGAACCAGAGTGAGTATTCATGAATTATTTATTTATTATCCCACAGGAAAATTAAATTTTATTTAGTTTGGTTTATTTCAACTATTTATGAATAGTGGCCAGACGTGGCACTGGCACCATAATACTCCTCAGTTTCTCTAACTACTTCCCGTGTTGGTCTGAGTTCTCTGTGTAGAATATGCGATGCGACACATTTCGGCCGGCGGCCATCATTCATTTTAATACCAATTACAATTTTAAATTCGTAATATCTTTTGAATGAATTGTCCGATTGGAATAAAATAAAAAGCAATTTATAGCTATTGAAACCATCTTGCTCAATATATAGTTTTTTTGGATAAGGATTAGTATTTGACTGTAATATGATCTTCTATAAATTTTAAAGAAAGAAAAAATTTCGCCCCAGACAGGATTTGAACCTGTAACCTTTCGTCTCAAGCCGACGAATGCTCTAACCAATTGAGCTACTGAGGATTCAAGTCCCGTGGCGAAATTTTTAATTCCTTTTTAACCCGTTAACACGGGTAGTTATGTCCTATAGAAACACAATTCTGAGTACCCACCAAATGAGTTCATCATTACAGATGAAATTCACATTCTAGAATGGCCATAACTTTCGTTTTTCGCAACGTATTTTTCTTTTTAGCACTTGCCCTGTGCTTGGGATAAATTTTCTATAAATTTTAAAGAAAGAAAAAATTTCGCCCCAGTCAGGATTTGAACCGGTAACCTTTCGTCTCAAGCCGACGAATGCTCTAACCAATTGAGCTACTGAGGATTCAAGTCCCGTGGCGAAATTTTTAATTCCTTTCTAACCCGTTAACGCGGGTAGTTATGTCCTATAGATACACAATTCTGAGTACCCACCAAATGAGTTCATCATTACAGATGAAATTTACATTTTAGAATGGCCATAACTTTCGTTTTTCGCAACGTATTTTTATTTTTAAAACAATTTTAAATTCGTAATATCTTTTGAATGAATTCTCCGATTTGCACAAAATAAAAAGTAATTTATAGCTATTGAAACAATCTTGCTCAATATATAATTTTTTTGGATAAGGATTTGTATTTGACTATAATATGATCAATAATCAAAGGCTAATAATTTTAATTACTTTCATTCTATGGAAAAGTGGTTATAATGGCTAAAATATAAATGTTTGGTTTATACTATCAGGGACTTTTTCGTAGGCATTATTGAGTTCTACAACTTTTCTGTAGAAGTCAACCATACATCTCTAACAATTTAGGCAGCGTTCGCGAGAATCGTTAACGTACGGCAGTTTTTTCGTCGACATACTCCATAATAGAAAATTTTTAAATTAAAAACTAGCCTAAGTCCTTCTACAACGGAACATACACTTTCTCTATTCTAATTTTACCTTTTTACTGGTTTTACTGTGTTACGATAATTATTTTGCTGTGTTGTTAGTTTAAAACTACGATATCTCCCAAGATATTCATTTAAAACAAATGATGGATTGGGCAATTTTATTTTACTAGTGGTAGTCACAATAAATTTTAACAGTTTCTTGATAAGAACGCCATCTTCATTTTTCAAGACCAACTACTTTTCTTTTACTTTTTCCAAAATTTTTAGTGCAGCATCTGTGATCTTTTATCGTTATCATCAATATAATTGTTTGTGTGTGTCAAATTTATGGTAGTGTGGGTAATGTTTTATTTATTGATTTGATGTAAAGTACATAAGCATCATTATTGAAAAATACTAGCGTTATGTACATCTCCTACACATAAGCTATAAGTGTGCCAAATTTCATACTCTTCCGTTTGCGCAATTTTCGTACAAAGGGGTCCAAAGTTTTGGCATCAAGTATTAATATATAGATATCTATTAAATGCTGGTGATGAATGACGTACTTATATTGATAAATATTGATATCATGTTTATACAAACCGCTTTGCAAACAATCCATTATTTTAAGACAAATTTGGTTAGCATAAAGAAGGTTATAGTGAGCAGTCCTTAAAATATACATAGAAATAATATGCTGTCGCGGACTCTTTGGAACTTTATATAGAAGTGGCGCAATTCTGTAATACATGATTTCTACGAAACTTTAGCAGCGCACGCAGCAGCCGATTTGATACATTCCTCATTGGTGCTCTGCTCCTATATAGACCCGTAGGTCTTAGAGTGATGATAGAGCCTTTCTCGCTATCCAACACTGAAAGAATTTACGAATAGGAGCAATAGTTCCTGAGATTAGCGCGTCCGAGCAAACAAATGAACAAACTCTTCAGTCTTATAATATTAGTTGAATATATACCTATTATCAAAAAACGACGTGTCATATGTCAAATTTATATGGGACTACCGTAGAACTGTAACATACCTTACGGAAAAAATCGGTTGCCACTTATCACAAGTATCGAGGATGCAATGGTTCTGTCTCTGCCTATATCTGTAATAATACAAGCACCAGACACTTACTTTTTATTGTTTCTTAGTTTTTTGAAGATAAAATGTTTCATGGTAAGGTTTTTTTTAATTTTTAAGGGGCAGTCAAACCTCATCATCCCGGTAGCTTTGCCTGACTTCCTCCACATTTTTTACCCTTTTCGTAGATACAAAACTTTCGTTTCTACAGACTTTTAATACCACCATCGGACAGTAACCGAGCGATTTGATCGTGGAATATCAACTTGTGTCTCCCCAGTTACCTACATCCATCCGCCATACAATACTTTATTTGAATCCCAATCTTTCTCGGATCTCCTGTTACAAATGAGGTGAGCGAGCGTTGCCCTACAGCGGTAAGGTTAAAGTGATAACCCATGGACCTAAACCGTCTGCTGATGTATGTAGGTATGCATGTATGTATGTATGCATGTATGTGTGTATGTATGTAGGTATGTATGTATTTATGTATGTATGTCTGAATGTTGGAGGTTGGATTTGATCCATTTCCCGGTTACTGATTAAGCTGACATACTTCATGGCGTAGATCGAATGACAATGGAAAATTATTATAACATAGAGCTTATCCGATGATGAAACTTGAAGGTGGGGCCCTAAGAACTCCTCAAATACCCAATATTACCATTTTGTGTTTGGGCTTATTGATACATCTTGAACAGTACTTCTTACGTCTTGTGATAGGTAGGTAGGTAAAGTCCTTACAAATTAAAGCTTATCACAAAAATATATTTTTGTTAAGAAATAATCAGTCATACCATCGCCGTGCAAGCTTGAGCTGAATTTGTCGAAGTATGCAAAAGTGATTGAATATCGACAAATCATCTACATATACAGATAGTTGTTCTTAATATTTTATTATGCATTAAAATAATATGATTTTGTAATATGATGTTATAATAAGAAAATTAGTAATTGCCTATATTGTAAGATAATTTATAAAAAGACTAATTTGTGTCTTTTTAACGCTTGCAGACCAGCTCCTGGGCCGGAAATAATATATTTAAGGCACGTGGAAAGAGCACGACCATACATTCCTCCCGGCGAGGAAGACCGGGTCTACCCTCCTCCACAGTTTATTGTGCCACTAAAGAGTGTTACACAAGTGGAAGGTGGCAAAATACACTTTGAAACGAGGATAGAGCCGGTAGGCGACCCAACAATGAGAATCGAATGGTTAAAAAACGGTCAAAGTATAGAAGCTAGTAAGTCTATTTAGTTACTTAATACAACTTATAATTATCAGTTTTGTAGTTTTCATCAATGTTAAAAAACAGTTTTAAAAGTTGATACTTTTATAAAATTAAATTATCCTAAATTAATGTTTCAATGTCTTTATTAATTAATTTATTTTGATTGTAAAACTAATTTTATGTTTTAGGTTCTAGATTTACTTCAGTTTTTCGTTTCGGATATATATCATTAGATATGCTTAGTCTTAATATACAAGACAGTGGCGAATACACCTGTCGAGCAGTAAGTGTGACGGGTGCCGCAGAAACCAAAGCAGTTCTTCAAGTGACCCCTAGAGCTACGATTGAGCGAACTAGTCAACACCCAGAAAGTTTACAATACATTCAACAATTAGAAGACTACTCTAAATATCAACATCAAGAATCAGTTGAAGAACAAACATCTCAAATACCACAATTCATAAGGCCGTTACAAGATTTAGGAGAACTTCAGGAAGGTAGGAATGCGCACTTCGAAGCACAGCTTACCCCTGTAAGTGATCCTACAATGAGAGTGGAGTGGTACAAAGATGGAAGACCAATCACAGCCAGCTCGCGAATCACAGCAATCTTCAACTTCGGCTACGTCTCCCTTAACATCATGCACCTACGGGCTGAAGATGCAGGTTCGTACACAGTGAGGGCTATGAACAAATTGGGTGAAGCCATCTGTACCGCTTCTATTAAAGTAGCTGCTAGGAGTACTGTAACTGCAGATTTAGGAATACCAGAACAACGTAGATATATTGAAAAGACTGAACAACTAGAAGCATATCAACAACAACAGCATCAAAAGTTTTATCAAGAAGTACCTGAAAGTATTCAAAGCCCAGAATTTAAGACTCCTATAAAGGACCAAATAAATATTAAGGAAGGAGGATTTGCACATTTTGAAGCTCGTCTTGAACCTATCGGGGACTCAACGTTAAAGGTAGAATGGTTGAAAGATGGTCGACCTGTAGAAGCTAGTTCGAGAATAACCACATTTTTCAATTTTGGTTACGTAGCACTAACTATAAAGTCAGTAACAGTTCACGATGCAGGTCATTACACTTGTAGAGCGTATAACAAAATAGGACAAGCTACTACAAGTGCCAATTTGACCATCGTAACAAGAAAAGATATTATTGCAGAATCACAACATCCAGGTGGTCTAGAAAAAATGCAATATTTAGAAGACTCAAGCAAATATTTAAGAAAGGCAGAAGAAGATGTTACAGTGACACAAAAGCCTCGCTTTTTAGGTCCTTTAAAGGGAACTAACAAAATTGTTGAAGGTCAAAGCGCTCACTTCGAAGCAAGAGTTGAACCACAAAGTGATTTGACAATGAATGTAGAATGGTATTTTAATGGAAAGCAAATCAAATCCGCTAATCGTATTCAGACATATCACGATTTCGGATACGTTGCGTTAGATATTGCTAGTGTTAGAGCAGATGACTCAGGCGTTTATACAGTAGTAGCTCGAAATGCTGCTGGCGATGCGCAACTTAGCGCTTCTATGGTTGTTGAAAGTAAGTAAATATAACAGAACCTAATTTGTAACTTTAGTTCATTATGCATTTTTTAATAATTTATTATTATTTCAGCACGGTCCAACATTGACACAACTAGCATTCATCACGGATTATATGAAAAAACTCGTCATATGGAGGAATCAAAATTTGTAGAGCCAATGTATCATATTGAAGAAATTTCAAAATCAAAGCCAGTATTTGTTCAACCTTTATCTGATCCGAAGCCAGTGTCTGAAGGAAAAAATATACATCTAGAATGTCGCTTGGAGCCAATGGGTGATCCAACTATGAGAGTTGAATGGTTCCACAATGGCAGGGCAGTAACTGTAGGTTCTCGATTCAGAACTTACTATGATTTTGGTTTTGTAGCTTTAGACATAATCCATGCGACATCTGCCGATTCCGGAGAATACACTGCTAGAGCAGTGAACCATCTAGGCAGTGCGCATACATCTGCTATGGTTCGTGTAATTGAGAGATCAGACATTCTTACTGAAACTCAAAATGAACAAGCAATAGAGCAAATACAAATGCTAGAAGATGCCAGTCGTCGTAGCAGACAAACACAAGAAGATATAACAGTAATGCAAGCGCCTCAGTTTTCAAGGGCACTACATAATATTGAAACTATTGAAGGAACTAACGTACATTTAGAATGCCGACTACAACCAGTTGGTGATCCAACCATGAGGGTTGACTGGTTCTGTAATGGCAGACCAGTTAAAACTGGTCACAGATTTAGACCAGCTTATGAGTTTGATTACGTTGCTTTGGATCTATTAAGTGTTTATCCAGAAGATTCAGGAGTTTATACTTGTCAAGCCACAAATCAATTAGGCGAAGCAGTGACTTCATGCGCATTGCGAGTAATGGCAAAGAAAGATTTGATATTAGATTCACAGCACCCTTCAGGGTTAGAAAAGATACAATATCTAGAAGATACTTCGCGATATAAGAGAAGTGATATTATAGACGAATCTATTAACATTAAACCAAGGTTTGTAACCAAACCAAAATCAATAGAAAATGTTAAAGAAGGGCAACATGTCCATTTCGAATGCAAACTTGAGCCGGTAACGGATTCAAATCTAAAAGTTGAATGGTTTAAAAATGGTCAACCGGTAACGGTCGGTCATCGATTTAGGCCCATACATGATTTTGGTTATGTAGCCCTTGATATTATCGATTTAATTGCTGAAGATTCTGGCATTTACACATGTCGCGCAGTAAATTTAGTGGGATCAGATGAAGTTAGTTGTAGACTGACTTGTAGAGAAACAGCAGATATCATTAGAGCAACTCAAAATGAAGCTGGCTTAGAGCAAATACATGTACTAGAAGATAAAAGCCGATATCAGAGAACTGGAGAAGTAGATGAGGTGACCACTCAGGCACCGATATTTACAACTTCTTTGAAAAATATTGAAATCAAAGAAGGCCAACGCGCACATTTTGAATGTAGACTTATTCCGGTTTCAGATGCAACTATGAAAGTAGAATGGTATCATAACAACAAACCACTCAAAAGTGGTTCCAGGTTTACTGAGACAAACAATTTTGGTTTCGTAGCTCTTGACATTATGTCCTGCTTACCTGAAGATTCAGGAACATACACATGTAGAGCTTACAATGCTCTTGGTGAAGCAGTCACATCAGGAATAGCAATCGTCCATTCTAAAAAGTCGATTTATTTAGAGTCCCAACATGAAGAAGCTTTGCCAAGGCTCAACCAACTTGAAGATACCTCAAGGTACCAAAAATCAAATATGCAAGAAGAATTCATCACACAAGCACCTGTTTTCACTCTGCCTATGAAAGATATACGAGTAGCAGAAAATCAAGCTGTTCATTTTGAAGCTAGACTGATTCCCGTTGGAGATCCTAAGCTTAGAGTTGAGTGGTTACGTAACGGAGTACCTATTGAAGCTTGTAAGTATTTTTTAGCTAAGCTAAAAATGTGAAAACTTGTTTAACATAATAAAAATCTGGAATTTTTTTAGCTAACCGTATCACAACAATGCACGATTTTGGCTACGTTGCTCTTAACATGAAGTATGTGAATCCTGAAGATTCCGGCACTTACACGTGCCGCGCTATCAACGAACTAGGAGAAGCTGTTACTTCTTCTACTTTATTTGTCCAATGTAAGTTACATAACATAATATTACGTCAACATTTTTTTTTCTCTACATGTGTTTGTCGTATAACTTCTTTAAACAACTGAACCGATTTCTTTGAAATTTTGTATGTATATTTCAATAGGTTTAAAGATAGTTTGAAACCCAGGTTGGTAGCGCTGGTGCCAACATATCACCGAAGGTGGTACGTAGTTAAGGATCAACTGGTTTGTATATAATTTGCATAAAACAAATTTCGAACAAACAAAAACTTACAAATTGCGCATTACATTTTATTTAGAAAATAACAATTTGCTGTCGACAGAACTAAAAACGCAATATTTTTCTTATGGTAACGAACAATAGGATATTTGACTAAATATCAAAATTTTGAAACAACGGTCGATTCCAGGTGAGGAGCCTGGGGATCATGATTTCCCCTTTTTAGTCTAGCTAATTTGAGTAGTATGTCCTATCGCAACGGCTGTTCTGATGGTGACAGATAATAGACGCCATAGATGCTATGGGTGCGTCACGATCCCCAGAACAAAAACATGTCATTACTCTCACCTCTCAGGTGCTGCCTAGAAAAAAACAGGTGGTTTATTGTACTCAGAGAATCCGGTCCAACACGAAAAACAACTTAAATTTAGAGTCTGCTATAAATGAACCTCGAGTATGTGACCCGCATTTAGCGTAGAGACAGAATCTGTCTGTATTTGAACATACATATCATATACCAAATGTCATGGTTCCTGGTTATTTTTATGCAAATATACCTGTAAAAAAGGGCAATGGCTCCACACTTGTGAATAAAATCGGAAGGTGGTGTCTAAGACTCCAAAGCGATTTAATCAAGGATCGTGGCTGTACATCCAGCCTAGATCTCCCCGGATACCTATAACTATTGTAATTACATATATAAAGTACCTGTTACACAATGGACTATTACTTAATCCTTCCACAGCCAAAGCTTCTCTGCAGTTAGAGTCACAACACGAGACAGCGTTACAAAAAATACAACAGTTAGAAGATGTATCTCGCTACCAACGCAGAGAAGAAATAGAGGTAGCTGTTACTCAAGCTCCAAGGTTTATAACTCAATTAAATGGACCTTCAAAATTATTGGAAGGACAAAGTGCACATTACGAGTGTAGAATCGAACCATATCCCGATCCTAACATGAGAGTTGAGTGGTATTTCAACGGAAAAGTGTTGCAAAGTGGACATCGCTATCGTACCGCTTTTGACTTTGGGTTTGCAGCTCTAGATATTTTAACGGTATATGGAGAAGATTCGGGAGACTACACCTGCAAAGTTATAAATAATTTGGGTCAAGCTATTTCGTCTATCAAACTCAATGTCAAATGTAAGTACATTGAATGCGATTAAGAGTAAAAGTCATAGGTATGTACGTTTTTAACCGTCAGATTTCGCAACAGACAGTTCTACTTGTAAGGGTAGTATCTGTTTTAGACAGTAATTAAGTAATAACTCGCATCGGATTTCGCAACAGACAGTTCTATTTGTAAGGGTAGTATCTGTTTTAGACAGTAATTAAGTAATAACTCAGATCAATAATATTCTTTTCTTTGACCGCCTTGTTGGCCACACTACACTACATGCCCAACGGTAACGAACAACCGCTAGGCAAAGGTTTGATGTCAAAAGGGGTCAGGCAATTGTCTTTATTTTTATGCCTGGGTATGTTTATTAAATATATTTCAGTATCTTTTCAAGTTTTTTATGCATTAGTATACTTCACTGATATCCATATAACATAAATAATTTAGTTAGATTCAATTTATAAAATTTGTCTAAGGTTATGTATTTATTTATTCATCATCACTACATACTAATAAACAAAGTCACTTTCCGCTGTCTGTTCCTAAGTGTGCTTAGATTTTAAAACCGCGCAATGTATTTCGATGCGGCTTTTTTTAATATATAGAGTGTTGTCCAGCCGTGTGAAGCTAAAACGGACTGCTAGTACTAGATAAATATTTATTAAGTTATTTTAATATTTATTAAATTAGACCGTGCTATTAAAATTATTAACAAAAACCTTTGTTCCTACCACCTTGGATATCAGAGAAACTGTTTATAACTTAAAACTGTTTGAATAAATCACATTTCTTAAATCGACGATAGGCACAAAAAAAATTTGAAAATTTAGTAGCATACATTTTTTTTATTTTATTTAATTTAAAACGTGTGACACTTCTCATTTTAGCTAAAGAATCTATAATTCGAGACTCACAACATGAAAGTGCTCTCGAAAAAATACAATATCTTGAAGATGATAGCAGGTACAAAAGAGTCACTAAAGATGAAGGATTTGTGGCTGAGAAACCTCAATTCGGAAAGCCTATCAAAAATGCGCACGTGGCTGAGGGTCAACCGGTACACCTCGAAGCGACCTTGACACCAGTAAATGACCCCACTATGAGAGTCGAATGGTATTGTAATGGAAGACCAATTCAACAGGGACATAGATTTAAGACTACATACGATTTCGGATATGTGGCATTAGATGTTCTCTACGCTTATGCTGAAGACTCGGGAACTTATATGTGTAAAGCAACTAATGCTGTTGGAGAAGCTGTCACTACTAGTTCAGTAAATGTGGACGGTAAGTAACTATTCGATCATTTAACTTTTAAAATTATAATGAAGCTGCTAAAAATATTATATAAAATTATTATAATTATAATTCATTTACTTTATTTTGCAGCTAAAGCTTCACTTTACCTCGACACTCTAGATGAACAAAGGTTGCATAAGATAAGGGAACTGGAAAAGTTTGAAAGACCTAAGGCAATAGAAGAAGAAAAGCCAGGCCAACGACCTGTGTTTTTAACAGCATTAACTAATCTAGAAAACTTGAAAGAAGGAGACCGTGCACACTTTGAATGTAGAGTGGAACCAATTAATGATCCAGATCTTTCAATAGATTGGTTCCATAACGGCCAGAAAATTAGAGCTGGTCACAGATTCCGAACTACACATGATTTCGGATACGTTGCCTTAGATATTCTCTACACATACGCAGAGGATTCCGGGACATACATGTGTAAAGCCACCAACAAACTCGGAGAGGCAGTTAATACATGCACGTTAAAGGTTGCAGGTACGTACCATACTTAATGTTAAATATTGCTGAAATTTTCTTTCATCTACAACTCATAACAAAAGTTACAAATAATATTATGCCTGATAAAACTTTATAAAAGTTGTATGTGTAGGTACAATTTTAAACAATATTTGTTATTTATTCGTAATGATTAATAAAATCAGTTGGTTAAAAAATATGTGTGTGTGTGTATTACATTGTGGCAATATTATAAAAAAATAGAATCATGTTAAATTGTTTCTTAATAAGGAAATTTCACTTGTTACATTGATTTCGTTACAGGGCATAGAAGTATAATTTTAGATACACAACATCCCAATGGGCTAGAAAAAATCCGACTACTAGAGGCACAAGGGCACCACACGAGAATGGAGGTGGAGGAGCCAAAACTATTGCCTCCGAGATTCGTGACTGAGCTTAGAGGTACCACTCATGTCTTCGAAGGGCAAACCGCCCACTTCGAATGCCAGGTAGAGCCCGTACATGATCCAAACCTACGAATCGAATTTTATCACAACGGAAAAGCCCTGCAATCGGCTTCACGGTTCCATATCACTTTTGATTTTGGTTACGTGTCGTTAGATATCACGCACTGTGTTCCTGAAGACGCAGGCGAATACTCCGTAAAAGCCATTAATGCACTTGGACAGTGCACCTCGGTTATATCTATGACAGTAACCGCAAAAGGAAGTATAATATCGGAATCTCAACGTCCGGAGGGCCTAGAGAAGATCCGGGAACTCGAATCTGCAGAACCATTCAGACGCTCAGAGATACCGGAACCTGTTACCAGACAAAGACCTGTTTTCACACAACCGCTTCAAAATATTGACGATATTCAAGAAGGACAAACTGCTCACTTTGACTGCAGGCTCATCCCGGTGGGTGACCCAACTCTAAAAGTGGAATGGTTCAGAAATGAGAAACTTATCGAGGACAGCTCTAGAATCACCAAAACACATGACTTCGGTTATGTGTCAATGACCATTACCCATGTTAGAGACGAAGACGAAGGAGTTTATATGTGCAGAGCTTCCAACTTGCTAGGTGAAGCGGTCACCACGGCTGCTATGAGAATTAAAAGTAAGTCCATTTTGACACTGAATATGATTAAACCATGTGAAAATAAGTGCAGGTGGCAGCTTTGTAAAATGTAATCGACCTTTTTATTAATTGACTCCAAAAGAACCATTCAAAAATTTCATTATGTGAACTCATAAAAACTTTATTGCATCCGTAAGAATCATTTCCCTATGTTATGTAAACCTCATAGTAACCTAAATACTTAAATAGTCGTGATCGCACCAAAAACAGTAAAATCTTTGCATGCATAAAAATGTTAATTGTAGGTCATCCTTAGCATAAAATCAATCTTCAACTTATTAATTTTTATTTGTAGCTAAAGCGGCAATTCAAATGGAAACACAACACCCTGAGGGAATGAAAAAGATTCAAAGGCTAGAAGAAGTACAACCAAAAAGAAGTGATGAGCCAGAACGAGAATTTGAAAAACCAATATTCACTCAGGTGTTGACTGGACCTTCAGAACTTTGGGAAGGGCAGCATGCTCACTATGAAGCAAGAGTTGTACCAATTGGTGACCCTAGCTTACGGTTCGAGTGGTATATTAACGGGGTTGAACTTAAAATGGGTTAGTAACTCTTATTACAATTTTTAATCATCTAAATAAAAATGGTTAACTTTTACAATTTTACGGAAGCATTTGACTTTATACTATAGTATCAAAGAAATTATGCAGTTTAAATAATCTACAGGTACATTATGTGTATGTATGTTATGTATGTTTATGTGAAATAAAAGTGAGTGTTTGTACATAGCAGATATTTCAGAAGTACAAGAATATACGGAAACTACAAAAACCTAAAACATTATTATGAATAAATTTACGAATTAAACATACAAGGTCTTCTCAAATTAGTTACAACATTTCAACCATGGACTCGCAATAGGTGTTTAAAAGCAAAAAAAATATAGTAGTAGTAGTATCTTCACGCCCATATCCCCGAAGAGGTAGGCAGAGGTACAACCAAGGCACCCACGACGAGCCGAAGACACTAAGTCCCACAATGTGATAGGTGGCAAGCCTATCGCCAACCGGGCATATTTCCAATCCCGACCAACAATTTTTTTTTATTAGAAAATTGAAAATATCAAATTTTCTTTTTGTTGGCCGACCCGGGATTCGAACCCGGGACCTCATGCAGTCAAGTCCAACACCCGGACCGCTAGACCACAGAGGCAAAATTATAAAAAATCTATAACAAAAAAATAATTACATAAAAAACATTGTTAAATCTAAATAAAATTATTTAATTTTGCAATTTTCCGCCAAAAAATGTATACGTATTATTGCGTAATAATATGATATCTTCAATCTTCTGGACTAGAAAAGACTCGGCATCAGTATCAATGGCGAGTACAACACTCACCTTCGATTCACAGATGATATTGTGGCCATGGCGGAATCGTTGGAAGACTTGAGCAATATGCTCAGTGTTTCTTTGCGAAACATGATTAGTAATTCGGTGATGCGCTAGAGAACGAGAGTAACGGACATGGTTCAGAGAATCAGCAAGCTGGAGTCGCAATGAGCAGGCCACATTGCTCCTACAATCGACAACCGCTGGGGAAGAAAGGTTATCGCGTGGCGGCCCCGCACAGGAGGACGTAATGGGTCGACCTCCCACCCGGTGGACAGATGATCTAGTCAAAGTCGCGGTGTGTCGCTGGATACAAGCGGCTGGTGACCGTGACGTGTGGCTATCTCAGGCGGTGGCCTATTAGCCAGTTTTAAAAAAAATATGAAAGACTACTTTGTAAACATTTTGGGACGATTCTAAATATCAAATAAAAAAAAACAAAAGATATACTCGGCGTAATGGTAGCGAAGCGACGTGCGAAAGTCTTGTATACCTATAATATAATAGAAATAATATTTGAATTTTTTTCGTGTCAAATTTAAGTTTTATACAAGTTATCGATCAATTTCGAGTTAAACCTATTGTGTGCATCATGTATGGCGCCATTTAACGAGAGAAGAAATGCTATAGGCAGTACGCATGCTCCAAGCTGGGGCTACTCAACGGAGTATTGCTGGGGAGATTGGAACAAGACAGAACGTGATATTAAGGTTACGGTCACACGGTACCGTGCTACTGGTAAAGTGGCTGCAAGATATCCAGGCGGGCTTCACTACGGGCATAGCCACTCAACAACAAGACCGATATTTGCAAGACCGCGAGGGGAGAACCAAATGTTACGGCCATGAAGTTGGTTCAGGGGCGCAAGTCAGACCACCAGTTGCTTTTGAGTGACCAAACTGTGAGAAGAAGGCTGTTGAAGTTAACCTCAAGTCGAAGTCGAGGAAATCGTGGACGACGACTTGAGTGAGCTCGTGTACATTTGCTATAGAAAGATAACCAGTGGTCTGTAGTGCTATTAACCGATGTGTCCCGTTCAGTATCCATCCCGATACACGTAGAATACATGTTTGGCGAGACCCTGGTCTAGATGCAACCGTCATCCTGTCTGTTTGACCGTCTGCAAATCCTCAGGAAGTCCATTCATACCACGGCAGGACGATTACGGTTTGGGCGGGAATTCACCTAGGTAACAGAACTCACCTCCTTTGGATTAGAAACACCATGACGGTGGAATAATATCGTAACGAGGTGCAAACGCCGATAATCTACCCCAAAGACCACAAATGGGCCACTCTCATGCACGATGTCACCCATCCGCACACAGTGAGAGTGGTGTCGAGATGGTTACAGGAACACAACGTATCATTTTTAGGCTGGTCCGCTCTATCAACTAACCTATATAGCCTATAGAGCACGCACGAGATATGCTCCAAAAAGGGCTTTGAGGAAATTTCCTACAAACATTGCGATGGAAGAGCCACTTATGTGCATCTTAGCTGGATTTGGGACAATATACCGCAGCAAGACTTGGATAACTTAATCCAAAGTATGAAAAATCGTTGCAGGACCGTTATTCTTCTTCGTTGCAGGATCGTCTTGGGTAGTTTTACAGACTACTGAATTTTCACATAACTGTTAAAATCAATAACTTTTCCTTATATTATCTTGAGAAACTATTTTACCATTACTTTTATGTTTTTTTTTATTTTTATAATTATTAACACATAATAATTGTATGTAAACATTTAAAAAAAAGACAGGCAGGTTCGTCAGGATCGTGAGGTCTGGCACTCGATACTCTCTGCCTACAACGTAAGGGACTTGGCGTGAAGATATGTATGTACGCAAAATAACAAGGTTTTTTTATTCTAGAGTATAGTCAGATAGACGGGCTTTATAAAAATATCCACATGTATGTATGTTATCTTTAATAAATTTTAAGATAATTGAGCAAATTCAAAATATACCTAAACAGTGTTTATGTGTTTATATACTATTGTAAATTGTCATTTCTTTAGTAATTATTGTAACATAGTAGGAAAAGAAACCCGAACTTCGAGAAAAACTGGGTACAAAGAAATGCCCTCTTCAATATAAGCAACACAAAGCGCGTTGGCAACAATTCTTTTAATATGCATATCATATTGAATTACTGGCTGTAGTAGTAGTTTCAAAAACGGTTCCATGTAAAATTTTGCCACGACGATACTGTATGCCTGGAACTGTGACTAAAAACTTTACAACCTACAACTTTGTACATATGACTTGGCTGTTTTGTTACTGTAACATGGGAGTAAGGTGATAAATGTCGCCGATCTTAACTTTTCTATTAAGCTATTATGCCACAGTTCAGTAAGAAAATTTTTTCACTTATGTGTAAAACTGTAATTGTGGGATTTTCATTTGTGCATTTCATTTGTGGGATAATCTGTGAAGTTTACACCATCATCCGAAAATGATCGAAAAGTATACTGCTGCCTATTTTTAATCGTTTACACCTTTTTCAATTAGTATCTTTAATTTACTCACAAAGGTTTAATATTATAAAGCATTATTGTGTTATGAAGAAACATAAGAGTTTCTTAGTTTAAAGTTACTTATGCTTAATTAACTAAAAGGTTATATCGATCAGTTATACCGATAACATCACATCAGTTATATCGATGAAATTGCATGATAAATTTTTATCAACTAATTAAAGTCCATAAAAAGCAAAATTAATAAAGCAAGTAAAAGTAAAAGACAAAAATACATACGCAATAAAAGTTAATTATGTATTCAACAAAAAGTACTTACATACATAACGAACAGTTGAATCGAAATAAATGTTCAAAATACGAGTACAACGACTTTTATGTTTTGACTTTTTCTTCTTCCCGAGATGAAATAAAAAAGGTGGCTTGCCTTTCTACGACTTTCAAATTTTTCATCGTGCTCGGCCGCGATACAAATACACAGACTAAATTCAAAAAATTACAAAATTAGAGAAATGCTGCACATTTTCGATATCTGGACTTTTTATGGAATATCTGCAATGTACAGGATTAAGATATCTTTTCCACATTGTTACAATATTCATTTTTCTATGTATTATTATTAAACTACAATTTTTTAAAAGATAAAATGTTATACTTTCCAGGTTCCAGGTTTCGAACTACACATGATTTTGGATTTGTAACATTAGACATAAATTCAGTAGTCGCTGACGACGCTGGTTTATACATGTGTAAAGCAATAAATAAAGCAGGAAGTACTGTGTCCTCTACATCCCTTAAGGTAAAGACCAAATCAACTATTGTTGATCAAGCCATGAGACCTGAATCGTGGGAACAAATTCAACTTAAAGAAGCAGCAATGAACAAAGTCCCAGAAATGTTTATTGATTCAGGCGCAACTCAAGCGCCAATATTTACTACACACTTAAAGAGCTACGAGAAGCTTGTTGAAGGACAACACGTTTACTTAGAAGCTCAAGTAGAGCCTCGTACTGATCCTAATCTTAGAGTAGAATGGTTCAAAAACGGAGTATCATTAACCACAGGGTCAAGACTTAAGAGTACATTTGATTTTGGCTTAGTAACACTTTCTGTGAATGGGCTTAGATATGATGATTCTGGAATCTATACATGTAAAGCAACCAATTTAATAGGTGAAGCCGTTTCAACTGCATCAATTAAAATTGAGGATAGACATTGGCTCCTTGGAGATTCTCTTCACCCAGAATCACTTGATCGCATTGGAGCTTTAGAACAACCTAAACCGGCTAAACTAGAAACTCCGGAACCAATTTACGAAACTCCAGTTTTTATCTCCCATCTAAATAATATAGTGTGTAAAGAAGGTGATAACATTCATTTTGAATGTAACGTTGAGCCATCACGAGACCCTACACTTAAAATAGAATGGTTTTTCAATAACAAACCACTACAATCCGGTACCAGATATAAAGACATTCATGACTTTAGCTACGTGTCCTTAGATATTACACATACTTATGAAGAAGATTCTGGTATTTACACATGTAAAGCTACTAACAACAAGGGTTCTGCAACCACTTCTGGCTCATTGCGATGTACAGGGGATAAAAATATTTACCTCGATACTCAACATCCGCAAGGAAAAGCTGGTTTGGAAGCCGTAGAACAAGTGGAAGAAGCGAGACTTTCAAAAACGAGAAGAATGTCAGTCCCTGACACGGAATATCCTAAGCCAGAATGGATTGTACCTTTTACTGCTGAACATGAAATACTTGAAGGACAAGCTCTACACTTTGAAGGTCAAGTTGAACCTAAAAATGACCCTGATCTTAAAATTGAATGGTATTTTAATGGAAAAATACTGGAGCAGGGTTCCAGGTTTAAAGTGAATAGCGACTTTGGATTTGTGACCTTAGACTTATTTGACGTATATGAAAGAGATAGCGGAATCTACACGTGCAAAGCTTCAAACAAAAAAGGAGAAGCATTTACTTCAACAACAGTATATTGCACAAGTAAGGAAAATTTAATCGAAAGGACACAACATCCTAAGGGAACTGAAGGATTAGAAAAAATACAAAACTTGGAGGATTCTCTAAAGAAAGAACCTACCCATAAACTAGATGACGATACAGGAAGACCACCGGAATTTGTTACTGTTTTCCAAGATATAACAGATATTAGTGAGGGCCAAATTGCTCACTATGAGGCTTCACTAATTCCAACAGGTGATCAGAGCATGGTAATTGAATGGTTTTATAACGGAAAAACTATAGAAGCTAGTCATCGTATTCGAACTGTTTATGCATTTGGTATGGTTGTACTTGAAATTTTAGGCACAAAAACAACAGATTCGGGGACATATTCTTGTCGTGCAACTAACAGATGGGGAAATGCAGAGATAAGTGTAAAACTAGAATGTGTCGACAAAAGCAAAGGTCAAAAACCTAAATTCACTACCCATATACAAAATATTGAAGGTCTTAAAGATGGACAATCTGCTCATTTCGAATGTAATGTAGTACCTGTCGACGATCCCGATATGAAGATTGAATGGTATCACAATGGACAACCTCTTCGGCACTCTACTAGAATAAAAACTGTATCCGATTTCGGTTATGTTGTTTTAGACATTGCTTACACGCAAAACCATGACACAGGAGAATATGTTTGTCGAGCATTTAACAAATATGGTGAAGATTTTACTAAGGCTACAGTTTCATGTTATGGAAGAAGTGGTGTATATTCTGACAGCTTACAACCTGATTCTCTGGCTAAGATAAGGGAGTTAGAAAGTTTGCAAGGTCTTCAGCAACATGCACCAGCACCTGCATCTGCTGTGCCACCTAAATTTATCACTCAAATACAGGATGTAACAAAATTAGTCGAAGGCCAAAGCGCTCACTTTGAAGCCAGATTAGTACCGGTTGATGACCCAGAACTTAAAGTTGAATGGTTTTATAATGGCAAGAAACTTCCTCATGGACACAGATATAGAACGTTCCACGATTTCGGAATAGTAATTTTAGATATTTTATATTGTTATGAAGAAAATTCCGGAGAATACGAATGTGTAGCGACAAATAAACTTGGCCGTGACTCAACAAAGGCAACGTTGAAATGTACATCCAAAGAGAATCTCATCCTGGACTCGCAACTGCCGCGGGTAAGCATTGACACTTATTTTCAAAACTTCTATATAAATTATTAATTTAACCGTGTGATGATGTGCACCAAAGCCATACATATGGATACCGATCAATTGTAAGGTGCTATATATCCAACGCTTATAAAGTTCGGATGAGGCTTATAGCTGTTTCTGAGCGAAATTATGAAATGATTTGCATTGAAAGTTGCTTTGCTAAGAAACATACTCTCTACCTATAACTTGTAAGTACTTTCAAACTATAAAAGCTGTTGATATTTTATGAAAACTACTGTATGAATGCTTATTTTATTGCAGTGGCGAAAAATACATTTTTACTTGGCAGTTTTGCTTATTGCATATTTTTAAAATGTATATGGAAATCTTCTCTAGCAAAATATCAAAAATATCAATGTCATTCATGTTTTTTCAAAATTTAAATAAATGTGAATACCAAATAATACTACCATCCATAATACAACCATCTAATAATATTTTTTCTACACGTATAATGCAAAGAGCATTCATACAGTTGTTTTCTTTAAAAATAACAAGTTACAGGTAGGTCTTCTAAAGATTATACTCACGATAAGAGCTACTTTTAATGCGAATTATTTCACAAGCTAGCAGAAATACAGATAAAACCAGAATACGGACGGTGTAAGAGTTTGATGAACAATGTATTGAGATAATATACTTGATCAGTATTTATTAGAACACGTGTTACCGACGTTATGTCGACCTAAGTAAAATAGCTGTCTGGGGAACGTGTCTTAAATATGTGTGATGTGGAGTGGAGAAAATTGAAGAAAGACAACCACTCATAGGCTTACTTACTCGGTAGGCCTCGGCTCGTCAAAAAAACTCAAATTTGGAGAATTTTCTTCAACATAGCCTTAAAAACCTATTATAGACTTAAAGACAAGAAAGGCTTGCAAAATTTCCGTATCTGCCTCAAGTAACTCATGCAATCCTTCTAAAAGCTTGGTGCAGCAGAAATATCACAATTTTCGTTTCTTTAAACACAGATATTACCAAATTTGAGAAAGAGAGAGAGAGAGAGAGAGAGAGAGAGAGAGAGAGAGAGAGAGAGATCACACAAACCGACAGTCGACAGTACACTAACTATTGAATGTAGTAAATATTTTGACTACATTAATATTTTAGGGCATGGAGGGGGGATTAGAAAAGCTGCAAACTTTAGAAGATTCTTTAGTTCGGAGAAAAGATACCGAGGTTGAAGAAAAAAGAGGCAAAGCACCTGTATTTACAGTGCCTTTGTCTAACATCGAAAATCTTCGCGAAGGAGAAAACGCTCATTTTGAAGCACGGTTGACTCCAACAGATGACCCCAAGTTGAAGGTAATATTTTTGAAGTAATAATTAATTTTGAGTTTTTTTATGATATTGGAAGGCAAACAAGTAGACGGATTTTCTGATGGTAAGAAATTCCCGCCGCCTAGAGACACCAAAGGTGGTAATGGTGCGTTGCCAACCTAAGGCCGGGATATTAATCCACGAGCAAAAGTAAGTTTCAAACAAACGCTCAAGTATTAGGAATTACACACTTTAGAATTAGTATAGAAACTACATGAGCCTAATCAAAAACTCAATATTTATAAAAATAATGAATATTGCATGTCCATTTGTATATATACGAGGGTCAAACTGAAAGTTCTTAGAAAATCAAAAACTAAGCATTCTAGCAAGTTATTAGTTTTATTATAACTTTTCAAAATAGCGTCCATTTACATCA